>VZTJ01006732.1:192081-235021 GCA_013397795.1 Orthonyx spaldingii
TTTTTTTAACTTATTCTCCCTCTTTGGGGCATAAGCCAACACAGTTTTCCCTTACTCTCTGCCAGTCTCATCAATGATGCAATTATATGCTATGAACACAGCTCCAAAGCAAGATTTTTTAGGGAAACTTGCCAGGATAGAGAACATAAACTATGCAGCTCAACAGCAACTGGGCACAAATGCAATAGATCCATACATAAATTATGACTATTGTTTGTTTGCCTTTTACTTTCTTGGCAACAACATATTGATTAACAAACAGAGATCTCAAGAGATTATGAAAAATTTAAGGACCACAACGTAGCCTATTTTTCATCTGAGACCCCATTTAAACTAATTTATACATAATAATTTGAAAGATTTAGTATTTAGTCTTTTCTAAGTATTAGTTCTAATTTACTGGCGAAGAAAAAAGAAACCTGTGTAATGTAGTAAAGCTATTCTTCCAATTGAACAACCTCCTAGAAAGAAATGGCAAATTGTTTTGTTTGCTTTTTTTTCTCTCAGGTATCTACTGTTGTTGCTGATTACAATCTTTTCAATGAATGCAGAAAATTGTACATACAATTTATTTTCAGCTAGTACTGAAATATAAATGTAACCTTTTTCCAAGTATATAGTTGTGTACCAGTATGATTTACATTTTAAAATACTCTGGTTTGTATGTTTCATTTTCCTGTTGGTGTATTAAATGTCTGCAGACTATATCCACAACAGAATTTAAATGTAATAATGTTCTGTAAAGAAGAGAGTGAAATTAAGTTTTTATCCTCTTCACACTGCAGAAGTAATAGAAAAATAGATAAAGAAAATAATGAGAACATTCTATATGTATTTAGAGACAGAATACATACATTCGCTTCCAAAAACTATAAAACCCACCTAAACTTCTATTGGTAAATTTCTAAAAGAAAAGATAAGGTGGTAAGGACAGGTATTGATATTCAAAATTTTAAAAAAGGAAAACATAGTATGGTGCTCTTTCAGTCAGAAAGTCTGGGTTTACTTTCAGTAGGAATCAGTAACTAGGAAAAAGGAACTCTTAGGTTCCTGATCCTTGTTCTGTCAGGGAGCTGGGACATGGCTGGTGTGTATAAAATACTCTAAGAATCCATAAGTTTGCTCAGATTAATTAATACAGATACATTAATACAAACAAAAAGGTGAGATTCTCCAAATCATGGTCAAATAAGAGACATTTCATAGGCTGGTCCAGGCAACACCCAAGCAAGACAGTGGTTGTATAAATGCAATGCAATAAAGAAAACTTTGTGCAAATATATCAGAATAACCAGAAAAAGACCCTACTGCCTTGTATAAGCAGAGTAGAATTAAGGAAGGGAGGACCATAGTCTTGTCCTCTTCAGTGAAACAGAAACACAACATATTGTGATTTGGGCCAGTTCTTATCAATTGCCTGACAAAACCTGGATTCCCTCCCCCAGCTCACATTGAGGTATGTGCACAGGAGCAAGATTTCCCTGCTGTAACTGTGATGAGGTCATTAGAGTACTTGTAGGGTACATTTTTTCTCACTCGTGATGGACATCAGAAATAGTGATGTCATCTGAACCACACCCTGCTTTGGCTAACACCATGGGGAATACAACCTTGTAGAAGCAAACTTTTGACTTTCAGTTTTAACAATAGAGTACATGACACTTAAAGAAACCACAGTAAATGTGTAGTAGTACTTAACAAGATAGAAATGTCCTCTGTTCTCCAATTAAGGCATTAACCCAAGTTTATGAGGATGTCAACTACCCTAATGGTGCTTGCGATAATCTGCTACTAAGAATAGAGCACCTGGCATAACAGATCACCTGTCATCTCTTGTGAAATTGTCCTTAATAACTGGTGTATTACTTAATTTCCTTCTCTGCTGAGATTTGTAATTATTTTGGTAATGTGAATTCTTCACTATCAGTGATGGAAATGCAGGAAATTTACCAACAAAATTTGAAGAGAGCAAGGGAAAAAAAGGAGTTACTGAAAATGAATACAAAAAAGAATTGATGAAATAATCAAATGTAGTATACTTTTAGGAACAGTCTTTGCTATTTGAGTACATTTTAATATAGGCTAATCCTTGAGGGTTTTTTCTTAGGCAGTTAAAAAGAACAGAAATAAAATAACTCCTAGTTTTTTGTGGGTTTTGTGTAGGGGTTTGTTTTTTTGTTTTTGTGTTGAGATTGGTTTTCTAATATTAATTAACATCATTTGAGTTTATCTATAAGAAACAGATTATTTGTTTACTACAGCTTCCAATCACATTTCATTACTGTGAAAGGCATGGATACTTTGGTTTTTTTCCAATTTTAGACATATGTGCAACCTATCACAGAACTTAAGGAGATAGTAAATGTGAGTTGAAGAAGGAGATGCTGAACATGAGTTTAATGAAATGGTTTCAAGTTGGTGCTCCAATGACTATTTATTATTTATACAAGAAAGAACATTTTTGCCAAGGGAAATTGAGAAATGTGCCCCAGCTCAAAATAGCTAATAGAGAATATGATTTCCAATAACTTTTAAATTGCTATATCTATCTTTTTCTCTGTGTGATTTTCAGTTTTCTTCTGCTAGTGGATTTTCTATCTCATCTTCCTAATTACACCTGAATTCATTTCTTTGCCCATCACATTGGGCTACAAATCTGCTGCAGTAACTAAGCTCACTTAAATTACTACCTCCTTTAACTTTGACTTTCAGGTAACTTACTCCCTAAGGTCACAAGTTAGAAGTATTGGAACATTTATTCCTAGGGAAGAGGAGAGAAATTAAATGGAGTTTGCCAGTCAGGAGACAGTTCGTATTGCATTGCAAGTCCCCAGTGGTCAGCCACAATTTTGACCATTCCAGATTGTAAATTGTTGTGCAGTGTTCAATATGTTGAGTTTATTTCAGAAGAAAGATTGAAGAGAACATGCCTATCAAGAGAATTCCTTCTGATTTCATTATAAATGTCCAAGTTCCTGTTATGCATTTTTAAAAGACATTAATTTAAAAATTAATATTTATGAATAGGCAATATATATGCTAGTTTTCATTAGGAATAAAATTTTACAGAAGAAACAAATATACAGTATACAAATATACAAATAATATTATATTCCGAGGTTTTGTTTCAATCCAAGTGGATTAGAGGTAATGGACAGCACCTTGAAAGGTATCCTGGGAGGGAAGACAACTCTGGTATTCATTTAGTAAACGCTATTTTACTATCATGGTAGTCAAAGAACAGTTGACAACCATGTAAAAAGGTTTTAAAATGATTCTTTTTTAAAACAGATTTCAGAAACAAAGTTTATATCAGCATTAGGAAATGATGACTAGCTTAGTCTGTCCACAAAAAAATTCATTTTATCTAATGTTGTTTTCAAAGCTGAATAAAATTTAAAACAAATAAATAAATAAATAAATAACCAAACATTTAAAGCTTACCTTTGTTGGTCCTAAGTATGTTTGGAATTATTAAGGTCATTTCTGGTATAACTTTTGTTACATTATATTTCCACCTCTTCCTGTGCAGCTTTGTGAAAAAATCAAATATTCTTCAATGGTCCTGTGTTACACGGTGATCTAGAGTCCAATTCCTCAGCAAAAAAGTACTGGTAGTATTCACTTAACGCCTCCACACTGTGTTTTACTTTACTTGGAATGGAACTGTAGTTATTTCCTGTGCCTTTCACTTGAATGACAATGTATTTTCTGCAAAACTGAGAAAGCAAATAGTTGCCTGTGATTTTCTTTTCCTGAGTTCCAAATTTCTTGGGTTTTTGAATCCCATACATATTTGGAATTTGATTTCTTTTGCATTGTCTTTTGAAAAAAAATAGATGAAAGCCTTTAACTTTACACACACTTTATTTGATCTCAGCCCTACCTACAATAGCTTTGTCGTAAGTAAAAATTGTTCCTGATAGTTGTTCAATAACTTCCATCAAATTTATTTAACATATGCAAAGTATTTAAAATAATTGAAAATTTCATTACTTTATTCTTTTTTTTCCCCTAGAAGTTGAATTAAAAGCCACATTTGGTTTCTTCTTGTATCCTGGTTGACAGGCTCAGAATCTAAAGAAGTTGCAGGGAAAAACATTGACTTCTCTCAGAAACTGCCCTTTCAAGTCAGTTGACAAGAAATTTGGAAGTTTAGTTTGAAAAGGCTGCTACTTTGTTTATGGGAAGATAAATGGATCTGTTCAAAGGTTCTTATTTTGACTCTTGAAATTCATTGAAAGGTTTTAATGATCACAGTCTTAAAGGTATCCATAACTAATCATTGTAATGCAAGAGCAAAGAAACAAGACTTTTTTGCATTGCTAAATTTCTAATTTTCAATTAAACAAATGGCTCAAACTATTTTTATGTGTTCGGTGATATAATCACCTTATAAAGAGGAGACTGTTAAAAACCAGTCATCTATAACTGCAGTTGAAAGAGTGGTGAAAAATCACCATTAATTAGTAGACTAGAACAAAATAAAAAATGAATTTTCTACAAGGGGACTTGCCTAGCAAAGAGATCCATACTATGTGTTACTGACAAAAGGTCTCTCTATTGTTCTGATGCATGAGCTTTTACAGTCATGTTTTTGGTTATGAATATACACCTAAATTTTTACAACAATTTAAAATATAATTCCCCTTTCTTTAGTGAATTCTCTGTTTCAGAAATGTATTTTTCCCTATAATCAACATAGTTATCAAGAATAGACACTAAGAGCTGACAATGTCTCAGTTAATATTTTAATTTCATCTTTTTGATGAGGCACATAAAATGAGTGGAAAAAAACTCAATCATACCTTACCATTTTTGCAGCAGAATACTAAACAGTATACAAAGCATTTAAAATATGAAAGATACTGTTCTTAGGCCTGTAATCTGAAGTTTACTATGACCATTCAGAGTGAACACAGAACTTGCTAAAACACCACCCTCCTGCCTCATGAAACTATGTTTTGAACCATAATGGAAAGCCATGACATTTTTACACCTTGTACCAGAGGATTGTTTAGCCTGGACCAAAGGAGGCTCAGAGGTGACCTTATCACTCTCAACAACTAAAGAGGTAGTAGTGAGGTGGGGGTAGGTCTTTTCTCCCAAGTAACAAGAAACAGGAGAAGAGGAAAGGGCCTCAAGTTGCACCAGGGAAGGTTTAGATTGGATATTAGGAAAAATTTCTTCACTGAAAGGTTTGTTGGGCATTGACACAGGAGGGAAGCGGTGGAGTACCATTTCTGAAAGTATTTGAAAGATGTGTGGATATGGTGCATGAATGTGGTTTAGGAGTAAACTTGGCAGTGTTAGGTCAATTACTTGATTTGATGATCTTAAGGATCTTTTCCAACTGTCCCAGTACAGTAACGGGCCCTTTTTGATTGGGATGGTAAATCAGTTTCGTGGAAGCATGTAGAGAAGGCTGGACATACCTTTGAGAACTGGCTGCAAAGCAGGGAATTTTTTCCCACTGCCTTGTGAGACCAGGTATCAAATTAGTCAACTTTGTTATGCAGTCCCATTTATTTACAGACATCCTCCTTATATTAAGGGCATCATTTTGTATAACTGGGGATTGTCCAGGGAAAAGAAAAGGAAAACATCAAAAGATGTATCCTACTGATGTAGTAACACCCTTGACTTCCTTTCCTAGTCAGGTGGAGTAGGAGAAAGAATCCTCCCAGTGAAATTCACTGAGGATTTAATCTCCATTGTCCTTTAAAAACAATATCTAAACCAACATAAGAATTTTTCAGGTGTGGAAAAACCTCAAGATGTGCCCAAGAATGGAGTGGGACAGGAGGATCATCAAGCACAAATCCCACTAGTTATCTACTCAAATGGTAAAAAAACCCTGGCAACAGATCTCTCTTACCTACCATGCTCAAGCAACTGAGATTCACAGGAATCCTTTTCATTACCCACACAGTCATCTTATACATATATTGGTTTGGTGGTTCTGAAGAGCCATCCCATGAAATCTACCTAATTCTACATCTGAAAAAGCTTCTGTTACCTGAGTACGCATGACTCAAGTTCCCAGTTAAATAATGGAGGATTTCATATCGACGTGTAAAACCTTCTTTACCTTAGGTGGAAAATACTCCTTAGGAATTCAGGCTATTTTGGCGGGCTAAGTACTTTAGTGCACCAGTGGTTTTGCTGCCACCTCTAAACCCAATAGCCTTAGAACAGTATCTACTACCCAGCGAGACATGCTGGAATCACTCAGTTAGAGTATGGTTGGAGAGGGGTATTATCTGCCACCTCACTCTCCCCTTAATCGTTCTATTTGGCCCATAAAAAAGCCAGGTGATTGCTGATGAGTGATGATAGATTACCAGCTAATAAGCAAAGCAGCCTCTCCCGTGGCTGCAATTGTCCAAAATGTATTGACACAGTTTGAATGTATTGAGATAGAACCTACAACCCGGCATGGGGTGACTGATATAGCTCATGCTTTCTTTAGCATATCCATTACTGCAGAATCCCAGGAACAAGTTGACTTTTCTTGGGAAAGACTACAATATACTTTTACTGTCCTGACTCAAGGGCTTTTGCATAGCCCCACTATCTGCCACGGGCTAGAGGCACAACATCTGAAGAAAAATAACATCTCCCCAGATTGTAAATTTTTCCATTACATGGATCTTACTGTCATTACTAGGCTCACTGAGCAGGAAGTCAGAGAAACTCATAGCAATATTTTAGACATCATGAAAAACATAGATGGGCGATCAATCTCAAAAGATTATTAGATATTATTTCAAAAGATAATACGAGGGCCCACTACAGAAATTATGTCAGAAACCCTGACACATGTTGCCTGAAGCAGACATACTACCTTACATATGTCTATGTACGAAAAATAAAAGAACTTTGTTGGAACTTCCGATTGTTTTCCCCATCTCACACCGATCTTGTGGCTGTTGTATCATATATGAGGGAGAAAGGCTTAACTAAAATTGTGGGAAAAGGAAAGAATCAATTTTTGTACAAGCCTGACAGACTGCCTTACATGTTGTGGCTTACATATTGGCTGATAAACCTTTTGAATTTTAAGCCCTATGTATATGATGGTACTGGGCCTACTAGAGCTTTTGACAATGAGGAAATGGAATGAAATCCCCCTTGGGTTATAGTCTCAACAACTCTCCATATCCACTCAAAATTACAGCCCTTTTTAAATACTACATTTAGCTGCATATGAAATACTGACAGAAGCTGAAGAAATGACAAGGCATTCCTCTAATTGTCAGACTACCTGTTCTGCCAGGGTGTCCAATGGCACCAACTGTAAGCATGGGAAAATGCTAGGTGGTCTGAAGTGGAACTGATGTACCTCCACACATTCTAAGCCAAATGTACTGGTTTGGTTGGGACATGCAATTAATTGCCTTCACAGGAACTTGTGTGGTGCTATGTTTTCAATTTGTACTGAAAAGCGTATTGTTAGCACAAGCATATTTTGGTTAGTGCCGAACAGTGCTTACAGAGTCAGGGTCTTCTCTGCTTCTCACACTGCCCTACTAGAAAAGTGGGCTGGGGTGAGAAGAAGCAGCTGAGAGGGGATGTAGCCATATCAGCTGACATGATGGCACCTTGGGAACAACATTGGAGAAAGGGCAAAATGATGCACAGGCACTGAGAAGTGATTAAAAAGTGGTGGGAGGAACCAACGTGAGAGAAGGAGCAGGAAGAAGTGCTGCAGATGCAAGAACCAGGATTCCTCTGGAGCCCCCTGCAAGAGACCATGGTGGAGCAGCTATTTCCCTGCAGCCTGTGGAGAGAATCGCAGTGGAGCAGGTATCTACAGTGCAACCTGTGGAAAGGACCACACCACTGCAAGTGGATATGCCCCAAAGGAGCTGTCCAAGACCCCACTCAGGAGCAATTTATTCCTGAAGGGTGTCAGCCCATGAGAAAGATCTCCATTAGAAGAGGAGAAAAGCACGAGGAAAAGGAAGCAGAGAGGAATTGTGACAGTCTGATAGCACCATTTGCCCTTTGCCTTGCATCCCTAAGGGTCAGGTGGAAGTAGATGAATGGAGAATGAAGGAATAAAGTTGAGCTTGAAAAAACAGGAGTGGGAGGATGGTGTTTTAGGGTTTGTCTTTGTTTTTCAGTATTAAAATCTATTTTAATTGGCAATAAATTAAATTAGCCCTTGCCAAGTGGAGCCTGTGCTGCCTGTGATCGTAATTGTCAAGTGATCTCCTTGTCTTTGTCTCTATCCAAAGCTTTTTCATGTCATTGTTTTCCCTTGTCCTGTTGAAAGGCAGGAGTGAGAGACTGATAGGGTGGGCAGCTGGAAGCTGCCAAGGTCAACACATGACACACATATACACAGTCACAACTATATGCATAGTGCATTGTCTTCTCCACCTAAAATATTATATGCACCCATTTTGGAACTATAGCTTTATGAAGAAAAAAGTTTGGGAATGCCTTATCCAAGGGACTATTCAAAGCTGAGCCCATATGGCTAAGTAAACTTGACTCCAACCAGTGATTGCTGATTAGATAACCTGAAATGCCCAGAGCTCTATGTCAGTGCCTTAAGCAGAGAAGGCCCCTGAAAGAAGAGAAAGTGAATGAAATGCAAGACATTTTAAAAGCAAGCAAACCAAGGATATAATTATGACATAGGACCATAAACATATTACAATAGCTATTAAATTACATAATTATTAACTTTAAAAATAGTTTTTCTTGCAATATTAATTTCCTATCAATTGTGTTCTAGTAAATTTGATACCTTTTCTCCAAAAAAACAGTCTAAGAAATACAGGAAAATCTAAATTTCCTCTCAACTTATATGATATTTCTTCTTGAAGTTCCATATTTCAAAAATGTTTCTTTTTATATTATTACATAAATACATTATGAATTCTATTTTTTCATACCATCCATTTTCACGTTGCTTATAACCTTGTGTCATACTAGTGAATAAAAACAAAAGCAACATCTTTAAAATTCCTTCAAACTGGTACTTAAATTTTTAGTGAAAAGGAATGTAAATTAAAAAAAATCTTAACAACACATAAGGTAGGATGTGCTGTGTTCTACGCAAGAAAGGACACCAGAAATTCTCCAGGAAATTATAATGCTTCAGTCACACCAATTTGAATTATTCTGAACATAGGTTTAAGCTGTAACATTTCAGCTGAAATTCCAGCATAATCTGAATCACATACCATAGATTGAATTGTCATACTTCATTTCAAAACTTCATGTCTCAAAATCCTTCTCAGTTGCCTTTCAGACATTTAGTCAGAGCAGTTTTCAGCATGACATATAATTCAAGTGTAGAGAATACTAAGAATTATCCTTGAATTAATGAGTGATAGATATTCTGAGTTTTTTCACTTGTGTAAAAATCCCTGTGAAGTCTACTGCATTTGTCCCATCATCTCCTTATTGTGGAAAAAAAAAAAAAATAATCCCCTAGTTCTGTTGTTTTACTGTTGGTGCAAGCAATGTGGCATGTTTGATTTCCATGCAAAAATAAATTCCTGAAAGTGAGTTGAATTGTCATAAATTTTCACATCAAATTTCTTTTTATATGATGTACAATTTTCCAATTTTCCATTTTAGTTTGGAGTTATGTTTTAGAAATAACTATGAGATTTTAAGTGCAAGATTTCAGAGAACATAAGTTCATTTTCTGTATTCCTGTGTAGCTCATTCATGTTTGCTGAGATGTATTGTTATAGGCGAATTATTCCTCAAGTACTTGGCATTTTAAGTTTCACCATTTTTATAAAGTAGAACTCATACAGAACTCATATTTCTCTTACCTATTATCACTTTTCTCCTTTCATGGCATATATTTAAGCATAATGAATAGATCTACCACCACATTTTTATTTATGTATTATATTTTTTGTTTTGGCCTCTTATTTTGCTCTGCTCTTAATTACCTCTTGATATTTAAGAGTATAAAAGAAGAAATTACATTTTCTGATATATTGAGAATTTGAAAGTGAAAGCAAAAAGTACTACTGAGGAAAAAGGAAAGAGTTGATCTCTTTATTTGCATATAGATCAGGATAGGTTTCTCTTTCTTTCTCTCTCTCTGTCTCTCTCTCTGTCTCTCTTTTTCTTTGAAGAGCTGACTGAGCTGAATTGCAGACCAATTTTACAGCTCCTTGGACCTTTGATAGATGTGACCTGTGTACATAAATAATTCTGAAAAATATATGGAATTATTAAAATAATAAATGTGAGACTAATATTCTGATAAATTGAAAGATACTGCTTGTATAATGAAAAATTATGCTTTAGCCTATAAATAAAAGTAGCTTGTTTGTCTCAGCTGTTTTCTTTTTGGAAACAGGCCTTTATGATGGTGGTACACTACATAAATCTTATATATTTTAGCACAACTGTCTCCTAAACACTGAGTTATTTTCTGAGGAAATGCTGGCCTGTCTAGGTAATTTTAAAAGTGGATTAACTGAACAGTTCCTGAAATTCCATATTTCTTCCTATTCAGGAGCTTGTCTATGGGCTACAGATATTCTGGTAATATAAAAACTATTGCCACTTGAAATGCCTAATTATATAAAAAGCAATGTAAAATAAAAGGAAATGATGAAAAAAGTCAAAAAGAAGTTATTTAAGGTTTTTAACTTAGTCCAAGTTACAATCTATCTTGTATGTCTTCTTTATCTTGTTAATATTTCAACAAAAGAATTCCTTAAAGACTTAATATGAACTGAAATATAACTGTACCTGCAACAGAGAATGTGAAAAGTCATCCAAAACCTATGTCTATCCAAATAGTCTCAGAGATTAAAGAAGCAGTGATTCAGGTTTTAGCAACATACCTTATATGCTTAATCCTTTGGAGAATATTAAGATCTAAGAGACTAATCATTGTATTTGAAACTAATAACTTGAATTATGAGCACAAAGATTGACATAAAAAATAGACTTAATCTATAATCATGTGTCTCAAACATTGTGAAATGTTCATATGTGTATATTAGAATTTAGCACACTATAATCCTGTTTCCCACATTTTTTCTTTGTTATTTTCCAAAACAACAATATAGTGATGTTGAGAATATGCCGCGGTTGCTGAGATATCTTCCACTTCTGCATATGTTGTTCTAGTGAAAGAAAAACAACTAGTAGTACTGATAAAAGAAGATGGAGCAAGCTGTCATTTACTGAACATTCAGAGTACACTGTCTTCTTCTCCAATAGAACAGTAACCAATTATTAACTTCCTTCATCTCTTTCACAGAATTTTATTACAACTTTCACTAGTTCTTTCCATTTTCAGAACTCTCTAAGGAGTTGTAATAACATCATGCTTTGTCTTTACATACATCTGCATCCACTTACACTGCTCATTATCTAGATTCCTTCTGATACAACTTAAATCATAATTTTCCAGTACTGTTTGCTTCTTTTTACCTTTTGCCCTTGTGCATGACCTGGAAAAACAGAAAAAAAGAAGTCATGAGGAAAGACAAATGACAATAACTAGAAGGAATAAATGTGTTCCAACAGGAATTTCATTAAGTTCAACAAGAAGAAATGCAAAGTCCTGCACATGAAAAATATATGCAAGAGGCCATCCATAAGGAAAGCTATTGGCAGAAAGGGCTATGGTGATCCTGGCGGACACAAAGTTCCACCCAAGCCAGCACTATGCCCTTGCCACAAGGAAGGCTAATGGTACCCTTGGCTACTTTAGAAAAGTTCTGCCTGCTGTTTGAGGTTGTGTGTTCCTTCTTCTTGTTATTCAGCACTGGTGAGGCCACATCTGTAGTATTGTGTCCTGTCCTGGGCTCCTCAGCACAAAAGAGACATGCACGTGCTGGAAAGAGTCCAACAAATGGCGACAAGGATGATTAAGGGACTGAAGCACCTCACATATGAGGAAAGTCTGAGAGAGCTTGGACTGTTCAGCCTAGAGAAGTGGATTCTCCAGGGGTATCTTATGAATGTGTATAAATAACTGAAGGAAGGATGCAGAGAAGATGTGTCCAGGCTCTTTTCAATGGTTCCCAGTGACATGATCAGAGGCAATAAGCACAAGCTAAAACACTCGAGGTTCCATCTGAACATCAGTAAACACATTTTTTTTCCTTTGTTGATGACGGAATGTTGGCACAGGTTGCCCAGAGAATCTGTGGAAACATTCAAAACCCATACGGACGTGGTCCTGGGGAACTGAGTCTAGATGGCCCTACTTGAGTAAGATGGGTAACAGTCTATTCACTCCTCAGTAAAGTTTTGAAAGCCAAAAAAGGCTTTTAGCATATGACTGCTTACCAGAAACCACAGAAGCTGAAGTAATCTCTGTGCTTAGAGAGGAATTAGGCTTTAAATGTTCAGGGCCTAATAAATACCCTGACTTATAAAGGCAGTGGGAACCTTGCTCTTGACTTCATTAATACAAGTCATTGGTAAAGAGCAGGATCATTAAGCTGCAATACCCACAAAGATTAATATAAATACAGGTTATCCTTTACTCCCAGCTCGATACCGTTCTTCATCTCGAGACCCACTATACTCTTACAGAAATACTCGAGCCAATAACAATGAATTGCAGCAAAATGCAGTTTGCAGTCTGGTCCTTAAAAATAGCTAAGATAAACAACCTGATTAATCAAAATCATGTGCTATGATATTTCAGATTATTTTCCGGATCATAACTATACAGAATTTTCAGACTTAAAGGAAAAAAGAAATAAAGGAAATAAACCCACACTTTTATTGCTTTTGTTTTAAAAAAAATTATGTCTATGAAAAGGCATTGTGATAGAAAAGCTGGTAAATATCATACAGTCCTGAATGTGAGGTACCGTATGTTGCACTATGCACTTCACAGCTATTTCACATGTAAAAGAATGACTTGTTTAGCTTTATGTCATTGCCTTTCACGGCACTTTTTTAAAGGCCTTAAAATTTAATTCTGAGATAAAAACAAGTAATCTCATTAGTACTGAAAAGAGACTATAGTAACAATTACCTGTATATTCCAAATTGATAATGGGCACACATATGCATGCACCAGTTTTGTAAAAAATAATATATATATATATATATATATATATCTGTTAAACAGTTATATAATATTGGTCTAGATCTATGAACTGGCACTGTTTTATCTGTTTTTCACATCATAGTAATGAAGAGGGATGTTGTGAATAAAAATAATAGTTGTTTAATCCTAAAGTACTTTATAGTGTTTGTCCTATTGACTAGCAGAATATTTAATTTGCATTCAATCTTGATTGATGCATATGCCTTTGTTATTATCTTCTTAACTTCCTTGGGTCAAGGATCCTCTCCATCTTGCATAATCAAATAGAACATAAATGCAGATACAACAGAATATTGCTGATATTGTTAGAAAAAATATTTTACGCTTAAGCTAAATACGTATTAATGGTTTAAAGAAAAGTATATATATAGTCAATAACACAGTTACATTAATTTAGAGTAATATAATAAAAATGATGCATAGGAATTCATTATGATTATCTTTCCATGGAGACAAATATTAGAAATGGGAAGAGATTTATTAGGTTACCTAGTAAGTTTCTTCACCAAATTATCACATAGGTATTTTCTCCAGTCTCACTTTGACTCAAATGATACAAAATTTCCCCATTTCTAGAGAATTTATTCTGTTGTTCAACAGAGTAAAAGAACACAGCTGTCTTGGAAGCTTTACCTTAATATTCACTTTTTTCACCGCTCATTTTTATCCCATTTTCCAAATTATGCCTCTAGGATCCACTTTGAGAGTGCATGCATTTTCTAAATGCATGTACTGCAAATATTTACAGACAACTTCATATGCTTATCCCTCACTATGACCTCCTCATTCTCCTTATTCCAGTCAAGTTTGTAATGCATTTATTTAAACTCAAATATTCAAGCACATCCACAAAATAAAAAAAAAAAAAGAAATTATGTCCATAGGAAGGTCATAGTGAGGGTAATGACAGCAAAGTACTTGCTGAAAGTACTTTTCATTTCTAAAAATAAAAATCTAGCCAAATGGTCCAGAAATGCTGAATATTTTGATTCTGAGTGTTGGTTGTATAAAAGAATTCACTATTTTTTTCAATATATGAAAAACAATTAACATAGCTTAAGTTCTAGAGGTCAGTTCAACTTCTTCTCTGTAGAATATTTACATGTAGACCACCATCCGAGATAACCCACGTTATCTTGCTTTGCCTGTTATTCCCAATGTGCCCAAGTCTCCTGTGAATTCCTCATATCTACTAGGCAGGGAACAAGACACTTTGGGTTTTTCATGGTGTTAGATGCTTATGTGTTTGATGACAGGACTGAGTTTAGTGACCATAGACATGATTTGAAAATACTAAAATTAATTCAATTTCAGAATACCAAATATTGTTTAAAGTCACTGCTGTAGGAACGGTTTCTGTAGGTGTTTAAATAGAGGTATAACACAATACCAATATTAAATTCTAAAAAAAGCCCTTTACCATGACTTTTTTATTATTTATATTCAATGATGCTTTGATCAGTCCTCCATTTCATTTTCCCATCATGGTAGAATTATAAGTTTTCCAGAGTTATTTCTAAAGTGTTACTTCTGGATTATAATTTTGTAACTTGTAATTGATTTAAGATATTATTTTGGCCTAAAGTATTTTGCAATAATTCATGTTTTTTTAATAGCACAAGACAAAATAAGTCAAAGTAAAGAAATGATTTGTTTGAATTTTTAAGCACGTGGGCTTAGTCTGTGGCGATATAATGTTGTTTATTTACTTATTTGTCTTTGTCTCTAATAACAAAGCAGATATGTTTAATCAGATTAATTTCTGAGTATTTAATACATACCAGAAAATAATCATTTATTGTCAGGAATGTTTTACACAGGAGGTGTTGTTTAATGCATTGAGTGCATTAATTTTGAATAATTATAGATGCAGCAGTCAGCCAAACAATGGAGCAAAAATAAAAATTTAGGGCATGGAAGAGGTAGTTCTGTTCAAATGAATGCATCTTGGCAAACATGAATAAAAACATTAAAAAACCCCAACAAACCAAAAAACCCTCCCTCAGAACAAAGCAAATAGGAATTAGAAGACAAAATGCTGCCAAAAACAAAACAAACAACAACAAAAAACCCCAAACAACCCATAGGCAATAAAATCACCTCAGTTTATTGCTCCCTTGACCTTCTGGTAAAACAGATGTTTTTTTCCAGCAACCGTTATTACTGGAAGTAAAGCTTGGATTACAAATTAGTTCCCTCATTTGATCTGGAGACTTAGTCTGGCATCTGTTGCAACTACTGCATCTCTGTGATGTCACACAAATAATAATTACAAGCACCTTCTCTAAAAAAAATTCCATCTCTATTTTCCTTTGCAGCATAGCTTGACAGCTATTTGACTTGAAGTTAATTTTCTCAGCTTCATAGCCAAGCCTCTTAGTATGAACATACTAAATATAATTTGCCATTTTATTTTACAACTCCACATTTTTATCACACATTTTAGAAAACTGGGATGAATCGGTGCCTTCACTTTCATGTCCATTTTATTGAACTATTGACTCAGTTGGTTTTACCATTGCTAAATTCCTTCTATCCATGGTCCACCATGATTTTTGATCCTGTAAGTAATTTGGGATTAGACTTTTAATTTCTAACATATTTTAAATTGATTGTGCTCCATTTGCTTGGTTGATAATTATACTTAATTGAGATGTATCTTTCATATTTTGGAATGGTCATAGACATTAAAAAAAACTTATTGTATTGTAAATCCAGTTACATACTGATGTCACTCAGATTTATATTTTGCTCCTAAGACCAATATTGATTCTACTGTTACAGAAGTGGGTTTTATTTACTGGACATAAAACTATGAACAGAGCAATATATTGCTAAGTAAATAAAGATTTTTGTGAATTGGTATTATTGGCTCTTCAACAGCTTAAAAGTTTTTTTACTGTATATTAACAATTTACATATTTTTTCTTGAAAGCCATTAAATCCATAATAAAAAAGTTTGACAGAAAAAAGAAGCCATTTCTCCTTCATTCATAATTTGGCTATTACAGTATCAGGGTATTTTTCTCTCCAATTTACATAACAATAATTAGATTATTCCAGTGTTTTTGTCAACATTTAGCATCCAGCACAGTTCACTGGAGTTTTTCTTGCCTTGAGAATCAGCTACTGAATTATTCTGTTGGCTGATTTGCTTGACAAATCCTTTTGGCTGAACTTTAGTATGCATAGGAAACAGCTGTTCAATTACTGACACTTACTAAAAGAGAACCTGAGTAATCCACAAATCACTACACTATTTGCTTTTAGCCCTTTGCTGACAATGGTACTTGACTAAGCAGTGAAAATCTTTCTTCCCAAGATGATGCATCTTGTATAGGAGCATATAAACAAAGACTGTGCATCCACTTCAAACACATCAGAGGACGTAAAAGATTATAGCAATATTATTTATACAACTTTCAGTCAGAGGTAGCTAAACAATTTTCTCGTGATCTGTTTGAATGTTCTATTCAACTATTCATATAAATTTTCAACATACATATAACATACACCATGACAAATAACAGTTTCCTGTTCACAGACATATTTGCATATGCATGCTGAAAATTAGACCACAATATTCTTCCATGTATGTCCTTTATGCTAAATCTTGTAATCACTTCTCCAAGGTTATCGAGACTCAACAAAAAACCCCCCTACAAACAAACAAATAACCTCATGGAAAATTCCCTGTACTATCTTAAAAGCAAAAAGAACAGAATCCAAATAATTGTTTTCATATTATATGACAAACACAGTTTCATGACAATGTTATCAGCTTTATACATGAAATAAGCAAAAATTGTGCTATATTTTTATATCTCTTTTCAATTTCTTCAGTTGGTAAGCTGAGTGGACAAATGCATACATGCATGCCTCCTACAAGTAATATCAATATACATAAGACTAGTGGAAAATAGTTTTATATTTTTCACCTAGCCATAATCTTAAATTATTAATCTTTTTCCGCTCAAAGGAACCTTAAAATATGCCCAAAGAAAAAGGCTTTTCTTTTCCTAAATGAATGGATTCTTTTCCCCCCTGCCCCTCCCTACATTTTTATTCTTGTTATCTTTGGTTGGGACTTCAGAGATGACCTTTCTATCCACAAATCACATCCCAAATGAAGAAAAAATCCTACAACTGCTGCTGACCCCAAAATCAAATTGCATCTTGTCTGTCAAGACAGAGGTGTGTTTGCCAAAATAGATACGAGATCTGAGCAGCCAATGTTATCTTTTTTCAAATAATTAGCCTATTGATCAGCAACTTTCTAGATCAGATCCCCAATTTGTCCTTGGTATTCATGATATCAACATAATTCCTTCCTTTTAAACTCCTTATTATTGTGTGGTTTTATACAAAGATGCCCTTTGTTAGTACACTAACATTGTTTTCAGATTTTTTTGTCATACATGATTAGCAATTTGCACAATAAAAGAAAATAATAAAATTAACATTCTAACCACCCAAACTCCTTCCCTATTTACTTATGCAAAATTTTTCTATGCACTTATTTAGCATGAAATTTTCAGCTCTTATGAAGGATATTTATGTCAATATAATAAAAGTCGAAGCCTGGATCCCACTTACATTGATTAAAAGTGCTGGCAGTGTCTTCTAAATTTTAGTTTCTAATGTCATATACTGTATAGTATGACCATATCAGACCACAAATTACCTCTGTATGCCACAATTCAAAGAACCTCAGACCACTTCCACAGTAGTTTCAGGATTTTAATTTTTTTTTTCTGTCTATGTAATAGTACTATAAAGACATACATACTTCTGAAAGAAACAGTCAAGCCATCTCTGCACACTCAGTTTTAGAAGAGGAAAGAAAAAAAACCTCTTCTCCTCAGAGATTCATATTTTTGAGTACAAAATACAGAAAGCCCCTAGTGATAGGTTTTACAGTTATTTATTAACTTTTTCTTTCTCCATAATGTATCAGTTTATCAAGCTACCTCTGTTTCACTCTCCTCTGTCCAAGAAGATTATTGTTCTTGCTCTACTTCCACTTTGTCTTGCTTTCTTCTCTTGTCCTCTCACCTCTTTTCAACATGAACAGTCTTTTCTTTCAAAAATTGCCTAACATCCATATCTTTTTAGATTCTGAGCTGTTACCCCCTTGCATTTAAGTCTTAAACTTACCACTTGTATTTCCGATCTGAAGAAGGGATTGCATTCCCAAAAGCTTGGCTGTTTTTTTCTCACCAGTTGCCAGTCAGTCCAGTAAAAACCTCCAGCCTGTAATGGCAGGGCTGGTGTCAGGGCCAGGTCTGGGTGAGCTGCAGCCGACAGCAACCCCAGGGCCTGGGGAGGCCGAGCTGCTGCCCCTGCCTTCCCCCATGGCATATATACATGGTGATGATGTATGCACAGGCTGTGGCATCCTGCTGTAGCATGCATGCTGCCATCTTTTCCAGAAAATAAAAGCAAGCCTTTTATGGGAGAGGGAGACGGAGAGGGAGACGGAGAGGGAGACGGAGAGGGAGAGGGGGAGGGAGAGGGAGGCATCAGTTACCACCACCATGTACAAAGGCAGACCTCAGTTTTAAAGTACATGTGATGCCAAACTCACATCATTAATGTGCTCTTGATAAAAGGGTGTCTCACTGATAATGAAGTATCAGTTGTTACTGCCGAGGTTCAATAAATAAGGGACATAAATTTACTTGCCCCATCATTACCTAAAAATGAAGTAGGTAATAAAAGTATAATCTCATTCCTATAAATTGAAAGGAATAGTTTAAGTATTTTAATTAGCAATTGACTAGATAACTACCACTATACTAAAATAAATGCCAATTAACATGCTAATTATTTTTTGGCAATTAATTGATACCAAATCAACTGACTACAGTTATTTTGTTAAACAACAGTTAAATCCTAAAAGTCTTTACAAGTTTAATTTATCAATTACAGAGCAAAGGCACACATTTATTGCTGGCCCGGTTGGGTTAATTATGAGGAAATTAGATTAGGTTGGTATTACTTTTCAACTTTATTAAATTAAATTAAAAGGTTATGTATTAAATGTACAATAAACATTTAACTTAAATTAAATAGTTGAATTTAATTCTTTTTTTAAAGTTTCATGCAACTTCATGCAATGTTATAATAGAAATAGTATTTCAGTCCTGAGAAGTAAACTGTTTGGTTATTACTTATTTCCCAACCACATCCATCCTTCATTACCTATTATTAGCTTCTTAGGACATACCCCTACCCTCTTAATGTTCATAAAAAACTCTTCCACAGACAGACACTTCCATGTTAATGAGTATTTATATTCAAAAGCATTGTTTTGTATAATAAGAAGTTATTCAGAGAATGTTATACACAGAATAACAAAACATTAAAATATAGTGGTTAATAAAGACAGTAATTTAAGGCAAAATTACTGGATATTTGCTTCAAATATTTCATTTAATTAATATTGCGAACAAAGTGACTGGGAAGATAAAGAAATAAAAATATACATGAAATTAAAACAGATGCAGACCTGTTAATACAGCTAATAATAACTTTTGGAATCATATTTCGTGACATTGAACGTTTCATTATGCTTTGTTTTTATTTCTTTATTATAGAATATATAGAATTATTATTGGGAAGTTGGCATTGTTATTATTATTATTATTATCATTATCATTATTATGTTACTACTACTATTATTTAAAGTATACTTATAAATTTCTCCTGCTTCATCTTATGGCAGGAATCAATAGCAATCTAATTCATCATTTCAACTGTGCATGATTATGAAGACATACTTGTCTTGTTGTGGATTTGCCTAATTCCTGTCTTAATTGCTATAAAGAATATACCTAAAGAACAAACTTGTGTTTTCATAGTATTTGCATTTCTGTTTAGATTTACAGTTCATACTATAGAATCAGGTGTGGAGTTTTTTAATAGATTAGCATGTTAATAGCAGAATTGTAGTAGATTGTATTTAAAATGCTAGTTATTGCCTCATAGAGTTTATAAAGTTTAATAATTTATGCATGTATTTATTTGGGAACCATACAGCAATAGACTAAAGGGACAGGCTTTTGTGTATATAGTAGGGTATATGAATCAAGACCATAACCATGCCTTCAGAGCTCTTCTGGTTCTAGGAGTTTTGTCAGTTTGCTGAAGTTTGTGCTAGATGTGATTAAATACTGAGACCATCTTAGCATAAATACTCTGTTCTTTTTAGAGTTTAAAAAACTTTAAAAATACAATTTATCGCTATTAAAAATTATGAGATATAATAAATGTAAGCCAGTTAGAACTGATTAAATTGAATGTTGTCATAACTAGGCATTCATTCGCATGCAAATTTCCATTCATAATATTTTCCTCCTAATAAATAGTAAGAATGGTGCATCAGATTTAATTAAGCAGGATATGTTAAATTGTGCTTAAGCAAGTAAATAAAGATTTCATAAATAGCTTTTATTTTCAGTCTGTTTCTTTTCCTTTTCACATATATGATAAATGTATTACTGGTTTCAGTATACATTTTTAAATGATTGGTTTAAACAGAAAGGAATTAACCATAAGTGGTGAATTTTCTCTTTTTTACACATAATAAATAATGTCTGAAAAAAATTTGGGGGTTGTCTCGAGATATGAGTTGTCTCTATGCTTCCTTCTCCCACAGCACTTAATGAGGATTTTTTCTTGAGAAAGGATGCTACATGTTAAATAATTCCCCAGCAACACACAACTTCATGAGCGCAAGCCTTCCTGACACCTCAACTACTCACTTCACTAAATCAGAACCAGATGATGGATGAATCTCTTGCCTAATAAAAAATATTACTCCAAAGATACACGTTCTTTAGGTCACCTGGACTCAAATACAGTGGTTTGAGGGTGAAAATAAGAAAAGAATAGGTTACATTTTATTTAAAAATTTCATACTAAGGAATTTAATAAGAAAAACACAATAATAGTTCTACATGCATGCTTAACAGCATCAATCTTTCTCACCTTCCCAGAAGCCTTTCTTCTATCTCCAAGTCATGCTGATGTGAAGGAAAAGTTTTCCCAGTGGATCTAGGGAAATAAGCAACAATATTTTGATTGAAACTCCTGGTGAGGGCAACTCTCATTACAGCCATCCAAGGGATATCTAGAGGCCCTTTGATTTCTTTCCAATGCAAATGAAGTATTTTAGTATTTGTAAAGGGACCTGCAAGATATTTCCTCTCAACAACAGCTTTAGGAACATTGCTGCTTCACATAATTAAATGACCCTCAAAATTTGGGAGAGCAGAAATGATGAGGTCCTAGGTTTCTTTGGGGTTTTCCTTTATGACAGCTTCTGGCTGGATGCTGATATTCCATTTAATCTTTTTTTTCTTTCCAAAATGTCTGCCACAGCCTTGAGTGAAACAGCAGCCTCTTTTGCAGCCTCCTTTCCCACAGGCATTTAGCTGCTGATGTTCAATGCTGGCTATGATATGACATGACAATCCTGTGTAACCATGGATCGGATTTGAGTTTAAAGAGTGAGAATGAACTGTGAGAAGCCTTGTGTGGATCTGGTCCCGTTCCCCACTACGCTCTGGAGTTGCACTTGAGCTTGAAATGTGCTTCTGACATGTTGACCTGACTACCTGTGTTGACCTTGGACCTCATTGCTGCAGTCTTGTCTGGCAATCAGAGCTGTTGATTGAACCCGACTGACATCACCAGACCCACTCTGCTCTTGTTCAGTGTTGTGGGTCTGTGTCGCTGTTGCTGAGGGCACTGCCCTGCCTGCCTTGCTGTCACTCTCGGCTCCTGGTCCCCAGCTTTTTGGGAGCAGTCCACTCCTACTGCTCCCTGGGAATGTCAACTGAAGTAAAAGAATAAATATTTCTTCCTTTTCCTCACAATAATATGAATACTGTGAAAATTCTTGTAACCTTTGGACAAATGTGGTATCTCTTACTAATTGAGATAATATGACATAATTGACTAAAGAAACCCAATTGCTATATTGGGTGTGACCCTAGAAGCCAATCCTGGTGTATTTGTAAAATAGGGTCTAGGACTTTTGTTGTTTGGGGTTGTTTGTTTGTTGTGTTTGTTTAGGTTGGGGGAATGTTTTCCTGTGTGTTTTAATCGTTTTGTGATGTGTTGTGCTCTCTGTGTTATTTTTTAACATCAAGAATTAAAAGTGATGTTTAAGACAAAGACATAAATTAGAACGGAACTTCTAAATCCTACTCAGTGAAAATGTGGACCACATTAACTCTAGTGAAGGAGCCAGTTTTAGTTCTGGAGAAGATTTCAGTTACCGTGGAATAACTTCATTAAAGCCATTCCACTCCCTCAGTAGATTTGCTCAGGTAGAAAATTTAACTGTGGTAGAAGTGATAGCATTTTACATTCCTAACAACATAATGAAAAAAATACTTCAAATATGAGTCTTATTACTGGGTTCACTCAGAAGTTATATACAATCAGAACAATGGTCTCTAAAACATGAAAATTAAATGAAATATGATGTTAACAGTAAGTATTATAGTAATCATATCTGAATGAGTAGAGAGAAAAATATGCTTAAAGTGTTGTCACAGTTTAATCACGTGTTAATTCTATTTGACTGTATCCACACTATCTAATTTTATTCCCATTTACAAAAATATTTTGATGGTGTGAATCTTGGTAGAAAATTAATTTCACATCCTCAGACTTATTTTATGATGCAACGAAATATGTCTGTGGCAAAATTAATTTCATTTTAAGGGATTTCAGTGACAGTCTTTGAACACTGAATTATGATATGAAGCAGTAGATAATAATATAGCAAATCTTATATAATGAATCAGATATATATTTGTCTTGGTCAATTTGTTAGATCTAACCAAATGGCTCAAAGATCTTAAAATTATTTGATCTAAATCAGCAATGTAAAAACATGTATTTATATTCTCAAGAAATTAAAGAAAAAAAAGCCAAATGACATAAAACCAAAGGAATTACTTTGAACTATGAACTTTAAAATCTGAACTGTGTTCATTTTAACATTTAAATGATTTTCAAATATAACAACAATTTGCAAAAATCACAATTTAATTATGGACAATTGGTAAATTATAAAGGTGCTACATTTGAAAAATCAATTATTCATGGTGCATTGATGTTCATGTTTCCCTCTTCTTCCAAATACTAGACCACATTTGACATTAGAAAAGCATGTGTTTGTTAGTGAGAGACCAAATCCAGCCATCTGACAGAGGTGACGTTGCTGCAGCTCCATGTGCACACGTCCAAACAGTAGAAAGGTTGAGCACACACACACACACAGTACAAAGATATTCAGTGTATGTGCACATGGCCACACATCAGCCACACTGATCAACACAGACAGGTACACTCAACTCACACCAACACAAAGTGAATCCTGATCCCATCTCTGACTGAATTTGATGAAGGTCTCTTAGTGGGAAACATATACATATATGCACATGTACATATATATTTTTGTATATATAAACACATAAACAAACACATAAATTTATAAACATATACATAAATATATAAACTTTGAATACTGTGTGCAGTTTTAATTTCCACAATATAAAAAAGACATTAAGCTATTAGAATCCAAAGGAGGGTAATGAGGATTGTGAAGGGCCTTGAGGGGAAGCCACATGAGAAGCGGCTGAGGTCACTCGGTCTGTTAAGTCTGGAGGAGACTGAGGGGAGACCTCATTGCAGTTAAAGCTTCCTTGTGAAGGGAAGAGGAGGGGCAGACACTGATCTCTTCTATGTGGTGCCCGGCGACAGGACCTAAGGGAATGGCCTGAAGATGTATCATGGAAGGTTTAGGTTGGCTATCAGGAAAGGGTTCTTCCCCCAGAAGGTGGTTGCACACTGGAACAGGGTCCCCACGGAAGTGGTCACAGCACCAAGCCTGGCAGAGTTCAAGACTTTGGGCAATAGCCAAAGGCTCTCAGGCTCAAGGACTCTTGGGGATGGTGCTGTGCAGGCATTGGACTTGATGATCCTTGAGAGGTCCTTCCAACTCAGCATATTCTGTGAGATAAATGTGTATACATATATGCATATGTACGTATACATGAATATGTATGATGTGGAACCCTTCAGCATCTTGGCTCAAAAACTCAGTTGAATCAGTATCTACTCTTTTTATCCCAATCACTCCAGTTGCAATCTCCTGCACATAGGAACATCCAGTGCCAGAGGATCACACATAAAGACACGCTCACGGCGGACCTTGCAGTAGCTTACCTTGGGTATGCAGTCCATTGAGGAGCCTATCCCAGATCCTTGCTCTTCTGAAATAATTTTTATCTAGGGACACACACACACACACACACACATGTGCATGTAATCATATCTCTCAATCATCCACCAGACCCCTCAGTTTCTCCAGCAGCTGGCCAGGACTCCTTTTGTCCCTCTGACACCCAGCCTTCTCTGTCGTATCAGCCTCAAAGGAAAAAAAATACTTTCCCTGGCTCCCAGGACTTCTCAACTACTTCCTACCCAGCCCAACTTGATCTTTGCCAGTGTCCACAAGCTTAATAACACACCTGCACTCATCCCAGGTGTTGGCACTACCAACACTCAGGCCTCTGGCCACTGGTCTAACTCCTGTCGCTTGCACCGTACATACATGTGCACACAGAAGCCTTTGACCAGGAAAATAACTAGATATGGAATTTAATAACATGTTGGAAGATATTGCTGCTCGGGCATGGAGTGTGGCCAGACAAGTGTACTGATCGGCACTCTGCTTACTTCAGCCATCCCCTTTTATACCCTTCTGCTGTTTTCCCATGTTTGCTCTTCCCTAAACCACTGAGATTCCTCCCTTTCCCTTCCTTTTTTTACCCTTTCCTAAGAATCTCATAATAATTGTTGTATATTCCTCACATGTTCTTTTCCTATGTGTGTCCTAAATCGCCAGGTTAGTGACTTCCACTCATTCTGTAAAATGATGAGAGAACCATTCCTTTTGATTTAGGACATGAGAGTTACCTCTGGACCCTAGGGCTAGGGTTCACCTGAGCATTCTTTTCCTGATGCGGTTCCTGGGATTACTTCACCTTGCATTGTGTCCTTGTGCTCTTTTTTTAGTGTGTGCAGGTATGCAACCTAACAAAATTGTTTGGGAAAAGTCAGGTATGTGCCAAATTGTTATGCACCAGAAACAAGAGTCACAAGCATTTGTCTTTAATTTTATTTAAAAAAAAATTGAGCCGATATAGTTATATATGAAGTAGGAAAAAAATGTTCTTATACAAACAACATGCTTTAAATTTTAACAGTTTACATCCGTAGATTTGTAGCAATGAAGCAAGCAGTGCTTTCAGTATGCTGAAGCCTCTTGAATTATCTGGTAGCAGTGTAGTCAGCAGAATGCAATGCAAGGTAAGACACACACAAAGATATGGAAAAGCATAGAGCAGTTATCTGTGTCAGAAGAGCAGCATAAACAAGCTAAAAAGATTCTAAAAGAAACAACAACAACAACAACAACAACAACTTAAAAAGACATTTCAACCATGTACAAATATAAGAAACTCAAAATTATTTTGTTTCAGTCATGACAGTCTTGTACCAGATACACAAAGGAAAAAAACAAGAACAATAAAACAGAACCAGTTTTCCACATAACTGTACAAAGTGCTTCATTAGTTCATCATCAAAGAGAAGACACATTCCAGTTTCATCCTTAGCTAGATAAATTCCCTTTTAGATTTCTACATTCTCCTGCCAGTGGTTTTTGTAAAGCTGTTTAGAATACCTGTTGATTGAATCTAGTCTTGCATCCTGGTGCTTAGCTGCATTCCAGATGCTGTAGTTCCTGAATTCATTCCTCTTAAGTGGAACCTTACATTCAGTATTAAAATTTTCTTTGGTGCAATGAATGAGGGTAACTATAAGACTCAGGTCAGAATTAATGACAGCATACAATGATCAGAGATTTCTCTTAAATAAGTAATAAAATCATTCTCTAGTATTTGGACATTCAGATCTCTACCTGTGCTTCTTACTTGTTCCCCTACCCTGCCGAGAGTTTTGAGAAATAATGTGAGTTAAAGTTATATAAGAATAAAGATTATTTTCCTGTTTTGAGTTACATATTTACATGCTTTGTGGGCATAAGCCGACATTAACCTAGTATTTTTAGCACTGCAGGTCTGAAATGAAAAGAAATGGAGCTTTTTTTTAATGACTTTTGTTTTATGCAGCTCTTCCTAGAGATAACATTTTCTGAGCTTCTATACCTAAAATTGTTGTTGGGTCAATCGTTTCTGGTCACATACCAGAAAAATATATATGTGTGAACATTTATTTAAAAAACACAATAAAATGCATTTAACATATTTTGCTTTAAAATTTATATGTACGTTCCTGTAAAGCACATAACATCATATTTCTTTCTCTTTTTTGACCAAAAAAGTATATTTTCTACTCATAAAAAGTCATGTTCCTGGTCAATCATTCTTATTATAATTTCTACATGTACTTTGTTTTAGAGTAGACAAACCTTTATATTAAACAGGATAAGAACAACAAACATTCCCAATCCAGAATGACTAAAGAATTTGAGAACTGATTTCATCTACCCTGTGGTGCCCATCATTTCTTCCCCATTTTTCATTAAGCAAGAATAACATCTCTTTTTCAGGGAGATGTTTCCATATCACACACACTTTCCTTCTCATGGTCTCCCAGATAAAAATTGAAACCTGTACAACGTTTCCCACCCTTTGTTGACAGAAAAGGCTGTTGTTTGCTGCTAAATGTTTATTTCAGTTTGTCAGGCCTTCACTATAGATGGCATTTGCAGATTTTAATTTAAAACAAATAGACAACAGTCTGGTCTTTGCTTTGATTTCTTTTTTACTTTGGATATTGCAGTGGATACTGCTCTATTTTTGTTCTATGGATTGATTACCTATTTTCAGCTGGAGTGCATCCAGTAGGCTGCTGTACAATACCTTCAGTTTAGTTTAATTGAGAACAAATTCATGTCACGTGCTGACACTGCTCATTGCTGCAGACTGAAGTGCACCAAGAGTACCTTATGTTTTTAATTTGAACCAGCAATGCATTTTTGAAGCAGTTCTTCCAGTTTTCCATTTACCGAACTTTGATTTTCACCATAGAAACTCTTAGAAATTACAGACTGGTTCCTTTATATTGAAAGTGCACTGCTACCAAACTTTCAGTTCACAGGGCAAGACTAGATGTAATTTAGAAATCTCCATGACCGTCAGCAACCTTCATCAAGTTAAAACTTTCAAAACATTTGTAGTATTTGCATTAGATTCTCAATTGCAACTACTCTGCTTTACATACTAGTGCCTGGGTGTCCCACACTATTTGCTAATACAGGTATTTCATACAGGGGTCCTTCTGTCAGATTTGCTTGAAAAATACACTCCTTATTTGAACTAAAACACTGTGCAGGTATACACTTCATGTCCTTCTCAGAATAGTCTTAGAGGTATGTTTACAATTGTAGCACTGTATCTGTCTTATTTTTATAATAGTTCTGCAAAGAAGAAATAAGGAATTTTGAGAGGACTTTGGCTCATACTCATAGTAGTGTTTGGCCTTTACATGAAAGTTTAGTAACCACCTTTCTGCACTTCTATTTTCCTCAATAGATTCTTACTTATTTAATTTTTGCTTCAGTGAACTATATAATTGGCTCTAGAAAGGTGAAAACATGATATAATTCTATTCCACTTTGCATTCCTTTTTTATTCTATTCAACTTTTCCACTCATAAGCACCACCTATCACAGAAAACAGGTGTCTATTGTCCTGAACTACATTGTGTGGGGAATCATCACACTGAAATAATTTGCAGCCTTAATGATGATGGTTCTAACATATTGACAATTTATGTAGTAGTTTCCAGACAATAATGACACAGTATGTGTGATTTGTTAGAAAAGTGCCTGCTAGTATTTTGTTTCATGGTCTACTAGAAAACATGCACACTCTGCAAATTCAAAAAGAAAGGAAAGACATGAAGAATGTAGTTTAATTAAACTGCAGCTTAATTATCCAATGTCCTGTGGGAAATACCCAGCAAAACTTCATATAGTCCGGCTCACCATTCATTCTCTATTTTCTCCACCTATGTGGGTAAGAAAACTGCTTTGTTGTTGTACCAGATGTAGAATACCCCAACATTTTTTAGAGACTGCCTTCCTCTGTGGATTCTCAAGGAATTGAGCCTCTGTAAATAAAGGATAGCAGAACTTGACATCTGCCAAAAAAGGGCGTAGACAATTAATTGGTTGTCCTTCCTTCTCAACCACAGCTGGTACTTTGACAGCTCTCCTCTCATGTCAATGAAAAATCCGTCTGCTCCTTTTTCAAAATCCATCTGCTCTCCACTTTTAGTCCTAAAGACCCAGTGCAACACTTTTTTGATAAGTAATCTTCCAACCTTCTTATTTGCATTAATATACTGCTACCTGTTTTTTCACGCTTCTTTCTCTGACATACTTTATTCTCTGACAGAATCCTACATTCTCTGTCTATGTCCTTCTTATATGCCATCCAAGCAAATGCCCCATGTATGTGCTAAAATCAATTTACCAATAAATAAACTGTTTAAAAGATCAATTCCATGCAAAATCCCCAAATTCTAATCAATGTACTAGTCTAGAAGTCACCCTGTGATTTAGTCTAGAAGCTAGCTTGTGATTGACTTATGTAAGAAGCATAAGCAGTGACAAAACCAAATTGGACCTATTAGCACTGATCCTCAGGTACTAGAGAGCTTGGATCTTGTTGGCCAGAGAAAACTACTATTTGGCTTTCACAATGCATGCTACTAAAAGATGAAAAATCTGTACAGTTTTTGTTTTCAATGATTCAGTAATTCAACTATAGGATACTACTTTCGATGCTCACGTCCTCTCAAAACTTCTAATACTGTTGAGAAGCAAATGGAATCTGCTTTTCATCTATTTGTTTGTCCATAAAACCATATTTTGTTTTGGGATTTTCTTAGGTTTTTCCATTGTTTCTATTACTGTATGATAAATTTTATAATAATGATCATCACAGATTAGACAAAAGCTGATGAGTGTAAAGTGTTAATCTATAAAGAGCCAAGTCAGAAAAAAGACAGGGAATAGCAACCTAGATCGTGTATGTTTCTAGAAAATAAGTTTATTAGGCAGGAGAAATCATACTTATCAATCTTCTTCAGTCTATTTTATAAGCTCATTTTAAACTCTAACATTTGTTCTGCTCTGTGCCCTAAACATCATTGTAACACTTATAAGACTTACTTTTATTCATGTTGCATCTCTTTTAGCTGATATTTTTCCTATAATTGATGTGAAGTTACTAATCTGGAGTTCTAGGATCCCTTTGGGGTTTTGTAAAAGCACTTGCTATTGGCTATGAAAGTTCATTGACTAATACCTTTAGCGCTCTCTGATGGATTGAATCTGACCCTACAGATTCAAAACATTAATTTGGTCCAGGTATTTTCTCATTTGCTCTTTAACAGTGTTGATGTCTGTTCTCTTATGTTGTTCATCTACTCCCAGCATAATTAATCATTTTACACTAGAGTCCTTTTGAGTGAACTGAAGCAGAGCAAGTACTTACAAATTCTAGTTTTTATCCCCTCCAGTGTATTTCTTTTCTGATAATTAGAGCCTTTACCTTTCCTTTTATCTTCCCTTTTTCTCTGAAGTATCTAAATAATTGTTTTTGTTTCCTTATCTATCACAAAAATATATTACTACTGAAGTTTGCTTACCCGCATTATGTTTTTATAACTTCTTATCCTGACTTTGCTTGCCCTTGCAATAAAATGTTGCAGTTGCAAAAAAATTCCCATCTCTGCATATTGTAGACTGACTACCTCCAGACAAATTCATTTTTTATTTTTCATTTGTTTAATTTGTGAAATATTCACCTAATGTGAACCAAGTGACATATAGACAAATTGCAATTGTTATAGAAGAAAATACTGAATGCCCTTAAGTCACTCGCTACTAATGGCTAAGTATTGCTTCAGGGAATTTCATGAAGTTGGGAAAAAAAGGCAGTGGACTGAATGTAACAGGGGTACTGACTTTGGCATGGATTTGGAAACAATTATGACAAAAAAGCTGAATAGGAAGATATGAAGGCTCCAACAACAATGAATTATTCAGTCTGCTACAAACCACACAATTTTAGGAGAGGCAAAAGCTTCATAGCTATGTCATACAAGGGATGCCTAAGACACAAATCAATATAGCTAACTAGCAGTAAAAAAAAGTAAAAATGATAAAATTTCACATTTTAAAATGTCTGAGCATATATAACAATAGTCCCTGCACTTTCCAAGTTAGCAAAAACAAGAACAAGAATAGAGGTTAAAACTGCACAAGAAGTATTAACAGATAGAATGCATCTGCTCACACAAAAAGTAAAAAGAGGAAGGTATACTTATTTGAATGTAATATTTGGTTAAAATAATAACTGGAGAGGTTGCTTTCCTCTGAATATTTATCTGGTTTAAATATTTATTTAGCTTTTGAAAGGTGAGATACTCTCTTCTCTATTCAGCATACATGAAAGAGTCGAGCTGCATCACTAAGTGGGCTTTTTAGCTTTTCTTTAAAATAGTGCATGCTTTGATAGAGTAATGAATAGCTATTACTTTAAACACTTACCCATCTTAGCTTCCCTTAATCGACACAAGGAGAGTAAAGTGTCAATGAGTAAAACATTTTTTAAAAATCACTTTGCAGGACTCTTTCTAATAAGTAGTACTGCTAAATATGACCTTTGATCTGTTTGTGGATTTTGTTTATTGAATCTATGAGTATCATACATAAAAGAGATTCTGAGTCTTTGTTAAATGAATATCTGTTGTTTCCAACTCTCTGATTCACCAGAACACAAGTTATGCAAGCATTTTTATTACTCTCTTATGATTATTCAAGAACACAATTATTTTAATAAGTAACAGATGACATACAGTTGCAAAAGTATAATACTGCAGAGAACAATAAATGCACTAAATTCATTCATTAATATCTCACATCTCTGTAGCTGTATAGTAATCTGTAATGGCTCTGGTCCATGGTGATTCTTAGTTGCACAGGCTCAGGTGATCAGGCTTGAAAGCTCTATAACACAAGAAGCAGGCATTGAAACAAGCTTGCCATGATTCTTGGCCAATTCTCTTTTTGGGTGATGCTTGGGTTTTTGATGTTATTTATTTTGTCCCTTTCCCAAAAAGAAGGATTCTCCTCTGGTCCTGATACCCTTTATTTTGGTTTTGGTTTTACCAGTCATGTTCTGCCTTATTGACTTTGTCCTGAACTTGCCTTGTCTTTTGTCTGGCAACTTACTGTTTTTCTGTCACTTGGATACCTGCTATGCACAGATGTAAAAAATGTTTATATTGTGTTTGACTATGCCATTCAGAGCAATCAGACTGAAATAATTTTCTTGGTGGCATTTTTCAGTCAGAGCATCTTGTTATTTTTTGTCTCACTTTTAGTTATAAAGCATACAGATGCATTTATTTTTTGCTGCAATAGGATTCTGTATGTTAACTTGTTAACTGTGATTCACCCACTTATGACTCTACAGTGACAACCATTAAAACAAGTGGACAGAGGTGTCTGAGATGTTATTGTTTGGGGTTTTTGTCTTTGTGCACTATAGCTCCATCTGGTTAATTCAGATTGTCTTCTTTGCCCATAAATTCTGTTGTTTAGGGATCAACACTGACAAAAAATTTTCATCTTAGCCCACCAAGACTCTAAAGAGTTAGTTTGTTAAATTGTGTCAGAAACAAAGATAGCCTTATCTATTCCTCTTCTTTATATTTAGATCAAAATCTGAATTTAATTCTGGGAACTCTTTGTTTTAATCTCATGTGGTACGTGTATTGTTTAATTAAAAACACAGCTACCAGACTTATTTTTTTGTCTTTTACAGAAACCATGTTTTGTTTGATAAACATATCCCTCTCCCCAAATTGTGAAAAAAAAAAAAATAAAAGAAAAGAAAAACAACAGAGATGTAAAATGGGAACAGTAGACACATACAGAACAAAAATGATTTCTGGAATTGAAAAGTTTACGAATATGGCCTAGTAATACCATGGCATTTTGCAATGGACTCAATTCACACATTGTATTGGCTGTGACAGAAATCTCTTCTGGATTTGAATTACTATACTCACCTAGTGTTGTCCTTGGGATATACCTCATAAAAATTAGATTTTCAGTAGCGAATGTCATGGGCACATGATGTAGATATAGATATGTAACATATCTCCATTAAAATATGCAAGCGAAACAAAACACCAGGCATTTCAATGCCACTTCTAAATTTCAGACATGTTATGACAAAAGCAACCCTTTACTGACAGTGACAGAATCTCAGTAAGTGCCATGACTTTTCCAAGGTTGCCATAAGCCAAATATAAAAAACAAGAACAAATTACAAACCTGAATAGTTAACAGGGGAAATATGCACAGTAAACAACATGGAGCATAGTGATATTAAATACAATTTAGGAAATTGAAAGAGCAAAATTAAAAACTGCTGAGGCATAAAAGGAAAATTTCATATAGCTCCATGAATCACAAAGACAATAATAATATACAGGCTGTTTCTTCCCCCCTAGTATTTAGTTTAAAGACTGTGGCCTTTTTATCAGACTTGGAAGAGCTAGTAGTCTGGGAAACCTAGCTGTTGGAAGCTATGTTAGGTAGACTAAAGAAAGATAAGACATTTCCTTTCAAACTTTGCCTTGTTACTATTATACATTTACCATTCATTCAAAGATAAAATATTGTTTGGCAGAGTTTGCAATTAAGAAGCTTCTAACTCATTCCTTTTCCCTTTTTTCTTGTCCTTGCCAGCCACCCCACCAACGGATATTTACCTTATAGTAAGTAAGGTAATTTACAGGGTAATTTACAGTAAATAACATAATTTACAGAATAAATTATAAAGGCTCTCTACTTTTGCAAGCTTGAAAATATGGAGAAACTATATCCATCTGAAATTCTTCTTCCAGGCAAGCAGAAAGATGTCAAAGCATGTTTAAAGTTTAAAAAGGGAATAGGACAATATAATATTAAAGTGCCTGTGGACATTTATGCAGAAACTAAACTGAGAAAATTTACATGTTGTTATAAGAAACTATTTTTCTATACGTGTTAACTCTCTTGTTACGTTTTCATCATTAGTGACAAAACAACTTTATGCAGAATATAAGTTTGTTGAAGTATAGCTATATATATATATTTTATTCTGCATGCCTTTGGATCTATGGAGAGTTCATGATATAGCTTGTGCTTGCTGTAGACAAGTGTAATATTTTGTCTAGTTTCAATCAGTGTTCTGCTATGATGGATTCTAAAGAGGATGGACAAGCAACTTGTTTTAAACGCTGACATTCTTAAGTAGCAGTTTGAGGATGTGCTTTTCATGCACACATATGTTTACGTCTTGTATCTTAGTGGTAGGGCTAAATTCTGTTACACTGTGAAAATAGTGGCTGCTCCTCTGTCAACCTCTGACTGTGGCAAGTGATCTGCACCAATATAGGAAGTAACGATGTAGATACATGCTGCCCTCAGGAACGTACATTGTTTACAAAGCTGCACTGATTGCCTTTCTTGGATTCTGGCTACTTACAAGATGGATCAGATTTGCTAAATACTTCATTAACCTTGTTTGGTCCTATTCCCCCTGAGCAACACTAGGTGACTAGGGACACATTCTCCTGGCAACAAAACTTCAGCATGATGACAAAAGGACTTTACCTTGCAAAATATCTGAGAATAGATGATAATGAAAAAGGTGTAGATAGACTTGGCAGTCACCATACTTTTCTCACAAATTGCTTGTATTCCAAACTTAATGGGAATTCATGGCACTAAACACAGTCATTCAAGCAGTTACTCTTCTTTAGCTCTGTCATTTTTCCTTCTCAGTCTTTCATCTCCTGAACATACTTCTAAAATATTAATTTTAAATTATAAAGTAAGCTCTTTAAGACAGTTACCATAATTCATTTTGTATTTGTTAAGATTTTTTAAGTGTCTAGAACAACAATATTGTACTTTTTTAGAAAGTGCCACAATTGTACATTAAATAATAGCTAAAACATTTTCTATTCTTAGTCTGTATCACATCATAACATTTAGGATAGAACTTTATTGTCTTTGAATGGTATGATGACATTATGGTGACTTCATGACTGTGATCAGGGTTGTGCTTTAGAATATTAATATTTTCAATTAAGTTATTGAGTATTTTAACTTGTGTATTTCATTTCAGTTTTATATTACACACACCTTCTAACTTAAATAGTTAAATTTATAAGGTAGTGTTGCATTAAAAGTATGAGCTACACTTTGACATATCTTTTTATTTATTCTACTTTTAAAAGATCTTATGCTCCTATCCGTGAACAGTTACAGTGTGTGTAAGTACATCAAGTTGCTACTTCTGGTGTAAATAAGGACACATGGTCACAATAACTCATAAGATCTAAGCTACTAAGATTGCATTGACTTGTAAATTACCTAGCTAATAAAAAACAACTATGTCACACAAAACTATAGTTAGTAGTTTCCATATAAATCATCATAAAAAACTATTTCATCCATTTCCAGAAGATAAAAATGAAGTAGAGTATCTGGAAAATCATGAATAGATCAATTCACAGGTGACATCATACTCAGTTTCAATTTTCTTTCTTAGTACTGATGAGTTCTGTTAGAACCCCTAAGCCCATCTTGTTTTTCAATGATGAGTGTCTCGAGAATTGCATGAGTCTTTTTAGCTAATATCTAAGACTGGTAGATAAGAACTAGTCTAACTGGAGTCAATAGCAATATTATTTCTTCTCCATTTTTTATAGTACCCCATTCTCTTTACAGCAATTAGGTATATTCTGTTCTATGCAGGTAAATAAATGGTAATATGTTTTTGTAAAACTCAATTATAATTATATTCTCAAAACTAGAAGTGATAATAGAATATTGCATTATTCTACAGTTCCCATTTCAGTTTTCAGACTCATTTACGAACTCGTTAGAGCCATCACAGATCAATTCATCTGTGTTGGTTCAAGAAATCCTGATAGTGTAAGTGATGTCCATTCCACAGATTAAAAGGGGCTCTCAACAATATTGGAGATGTTGGTCAGAATAGGGGGTAGAGCATGACATTCTAGTAAGGCTCCTAGTAACAGCAACCTGTGAGAAATGCCTAGCAAAGCAATTGTGTCGCTGTGGAGAATGTTATCAGGAGTTTGTGGATGAGTAAGGAGTGAGGAATTGTTGTCAGAGCAGTGAAATGTGGCTAGCAGCAATGTCTAGCAATGGGGAACTTGCCCCACAAGACCAGCAATAGCTTTCATTCAGCTTTGTTCGATAGAAAGACCTGCCATTCCCAGACTGTGAATGACATTTTTGTGCAGGAGGCGAATGGTGTGGCTGGCCTAGCCATTGCTTGGCAATATAAGAATATAATTTGTTTTTATTGTAAAAATTAAGTATTACTTGTTCCGTGATGTTGTCACAGCACCAAGCCTGACAGAGTTCAAGAAGAATTTGGATAATACTCTGCGATACATGGTGTGATTTCTGGGGTCTCCTATGCAGAGCCAGGAGCTGGACTCAATCCTTGCAGGTCCCTTCCAATCCAGGGTATTCTATGACTATCATTCTGTGACAACATAGCAGGGAACAGTACACGTTAACTACAGGAAGAAGGAAGAAGTCCAGCAGAGATTTGAATACTATTTCTAAATTTTTTAGGAAAAGTAATCTGATATAGAAGGAGATCGAAAAGAAAGCTTATTTTTACTAAAAGTTTATTACATTAACATCATTGATCTTTATAATTAGGAAAGAGCAGTTTACTAAAAATACAATATATTAAAAAAATTATTAAAAGCAGTTATGTTAATATTCATATTTTTATTACTTTTTTTAGCATGATTATATTTTATTTTGACAAAAAACTCTAGGGAATTATATATTAATCTGAAATAGGAGGAGCCAATGAAGACATGCTGGAACAGAAATAACTAGCATAAAAATGTTATCACATGTGTCATTTCACTATTACCTTGTGGAATATGTCTGTATTGAAAAAGTTCTCTCACTCATTCTTACAAGATGAAGGAACTAAGGCTGATAGAACTGTTATAAAATTTCTTCTATTTGCTCAATGTCTTTTTTTTTAATGGGATCACAGCCTCAGTCATCATTCAGCAGCTGCTTTCTTTCAGGGGATTTTTACTTAAAATACATTTTTTTTAAAATATTATAATTTTACTGCTCAATGAACCTTGCAATAACAACATTTTAGCATCTATCCACTGTGGCAGATGGCAAACTAATGAGGCCTGCTGTAGTTGCATACTGATATGTTCTGTACACAACACTTCTGTGCTCCAAAGGGAGGTCAAAGAGTAACTTTTATTTATATTCTTTGTTGCATTTGATCGTTGAAAATCATAAGACAGATTATTAGAAAAAACACTTTTTGCACCCTTTAATTAGGTTTGCTAATGTTTACTGCATGTGATCAACCTATAGAGCTCAAAAAAGACACAGTCCATATTTCAGTGTTCTTTAACTTGCATTTTTTAAAAAAAAGGAATAGTACTATTCCAAAATGATTTTTTTCTTCTATTTAAAATTCACTTTAAAATAAAAGCTAGAGATATTTTTTGCTATGCTTGCATTCGTCGTTGAGGAAAACTAATATCTTAGAGTTCTTAGCTTGCAAATTTTAAGGAAAAATACATACTTAATATACTATCTCTTTTTTTTCTTCTTGTCTCAGGGCACTTTTGTTCCAAACCTCCACCCTTCAGGGTTCTGTATTTTTTCTTAATGAAGATAACAGGTAATTTTCATTAAATCTAGTGGAGGCTAATCTAGTACAACATCATGTTTTAGTGGCTTCATGAAAAACAAGATGATGAAAAATCATGAGTCTGGTAATAGGTGCAATTGACTTGACCTCAGTCAAGGTGTGCAATATAAATAGTTGGTCTGCATTCCTTGGCAGAGAGAAGAGAGCAGAGAAAATGTCAGACAGAGGAACTGACTCTTCTAGAAGATTATTTCTCCTACCTAGTTTAAAAAGAATATCTGAATTGCTCTACGGAGTTGTTTTACTCCTAGAAGAAAAGCCTATGTGAATAACCAATATCTTACCTATAAAACTACATTATGTTGCTGTTTTTTACATCAATTTTAGTAATATTTTCCCCTCAGAGGTATTTCCCAAACCGCTTGAACCAAGAGTAGAATATCTAGTTCTAGAGAAATAAAATTTTACCTTTACTATTTCACAATCTTTTCTAAATCAATTCCATGATTCTAGTAATAACTGAAAGCTATCCATGAGAATCCGAGTAATCTCATTAAATTAGGGTCAAAGGTTAAAACATTGGAAAGTAAGTTACTTTCAGGTATATAGCCTGCAATAACATTGCAAGTAATCAAGTAAAGATGATAACAACTTTCCTTCCAAAGCGTTGTTCTTCACCGATTGCCAGTGTAGTGTTGTGTGTTTCTGTGTCAATAACATATTACTGAGACCATCATATTTCACAAAAAGGAGAGTCTTGAAGTAATAAATTTTACAACACTGGTAATCTGTATCTGACCTTCATATACACTTCAGCTATCACTTTTCAGCTCCTCTGGCAAATTTCTTTTATTATCACTTGCTTACAGGAGATAGTTGCAGTCTTAGAGAAATACTGTCATTAACTCTTATCAGTATTCTTACAATATTCTGAATAATTTTAATAGTTTTATTATAATTCAAATTTCAACATAGGTTTTCTCCCTGTAAATACTCTAGAGTCTAATGCTGCTTCCAGTGTGCTCATTTTAGAGTCATATAATGTCACTAATTTAATTACATTTAGTTTTGTTTGTACACCAGTATGAAAGGACTTGGAGACTATTGCAATGTGATATTAAAAATAAATTTATTTTACATTTGCTTTTTGATTTAACACAGCTAGAAACATCCTGTCACAGCAGTAGGATTTCAAATATCACCTTAGCCTAAAGGCAAAATTTGATAATTATATATATAGCGTTGTGTTTTTTGGGGGATTTTTAATAAGTTGCTTTACTTTTCTTTCATGTGAAGGGTTGTTCTGAAATGTTCTGGCTGAAGTAGCTCATCACATAAGAAATTAGCAGTTAAAGGGATGAAAAAAAAGTGACAGACTGTTTGTTTGTCCTCATTCTTTCACAGACATAACAGTGTCTTGAAAAGCTATATTCTCATCTTTACCATTTGCTTCAATCCACTGATCTTAGTAAAAGATAAAGCAAATAGACTTCTTATAGAGCCAAAATTACTGTTATTTTCCAGTAGCTTTAGACATGTTTTATAAGGATGCAAGTGATTCTTTCCTTCACTGAACAAAATTAGATGCCTGAATACTGCTTGTAGTGCAAGTTGGCTAGTCTTCAGCCTCACTGTCTTTTTTCTCTGCATGTTCTTAGAGCAGAATTTAAGTGATTGCTTTCTTAAGTGGAACAGCACTACATACTAATTATTTCCAGTCTGATTTTCTGTGTTTATCCTACATATTATTTAAAAGATATTTAATATTTCTACTCAGTATGAGGGACTTTTAAGAATGTCATTAAATACTGCATAATCTACTCATTATCTTAATAATTTGCCATAGAACACAAATGATAGTCAGAAGCTGCTCAGTCAGTGTATTTCTGGAAAAGTCATGCAGAGAATCCACATTAGAGAAGTGTTTGCATTTTTTAGGAAGGTGTGATTTTCTTTCAGCTTATCATCTGAAAATATAGTATGAATAGTAGTTACAAATTGTGAAATCATCATGTACACTGGTTGTCTGATAGTGATTCATTTTAAAAATTTGCTTTTATATCTCTAGATGGTGCTATATGTACCTCTATTAGTTAAAGAAGTATAAGAAATTTTAATATAAAATTATACAAATCATAAGTATGACAAAATAACTAGAACTATAAAAATTATTGTGAAAAAGCTTTTCCTGCACTTACTGTAGGCCATGAGGCATGTTTTGCCAGGTGATTCTGCTCACGGGAAAGTTAATACTGTGATGTATTAAATAGGAATCACAAACAAGTGGCATAGAAAGAACCTACATTTTTGTAGAAAATATTGGGCTACTTTCTTGTCAGAAGTAAAGCTCTTTTTTCATTCAGCCCTACTATATGCAGTATTTGTTGTTCTCCCCATACATTAGTACATATGTTTTCCTTTTGCTTTATATTTGTTTTTAATTAAAAAACAATTGAAAAAGCACATTCATTTGTGCTAAACTGCCATATCACTGAGCTTGTTAACAGATAGGCAATGCATGAAGTTTTTAATAACTATATGCTTGTAATTTAAAAAAAAAAAAAAGTCCAGAAAAGGTTTTGAGATGTAAGGAGCAATTTTCCAGTGGAATTAGACTGCTATGTAGATCAAGGTTTTCTGACTACATTGTAGGTATTCTATATTCCTTATAAGAAGCTTCAGAGACACCATTGCATATTTCTGTTGGTATCATGTCACCTGAATCCAAAGAAAATTTATAGATTTATGGGCATATTAATTTTACTAGAGAAATTAATCAAGAAACAATTCATGATCAGGGCTACTAATGGAATACTCTTTACTACCACACTAAATTTAAAAAGGAAATAAGGTAAAGAATGATAAGGAAGAGTTTAACAATATGAATATATTTTCTATTTTTATACCTGAATCCATAATATTTTTATCTTTTGTCCAAATAATAAGTGCAACAGCACAAGGATGACTCTTGATTGGCCTCTACCTTTATTAGGCACCACAGATGGAAGCTACCAGGTCATAGTTCATTCACTGTAGATTCTCTTTGCTGGTAGCTGATTTCAACTGTTTGGCTGATCTCAGTCCATTTGCCTCCAGTCTTTCAACAAGCATATTTGTAACATCCCTTTACAGGAAAATGAATAGAGTTTAAACACTGTAAGCTGTCCAATATGAGCTTCTGAGAGAGTAATAGACAAGAGAAAATTAAGTGCTCATTTCAATCATTATTTTAAAAAAAAGTTTTTGATGGCTTAAAATGTGAGCCTAAATATCCTGTCCAAGAATTAAATGAGAAATAATTCAAGAATGAAATGAGAAACCTATTGTGTTCACAAGATATGAAGGATTTGGGGTCCTTTTCCAATCACAAGAAAGAACAGGTTTATTTGTAACTTTTCTTTTTAACCCATCCCTCAATGAATTCCCCCTCTTTAACTTACAGTGAAATTACCAATAGAAAAGGAAGAAGCAACTAAAGACAAATATTGAAGTGACCATATACAACTTAACTAATAGGCACAGGAAATTCAACTCACATTTTTTTCCAAGACCGGAAGAAATGTTTTCCAGAGGTGTCATAGGAATAGCACATCTTCTAGACAGAATTGTACATTAAAATTTCTTTTGTCTTTACAAAATTAAAATTGTCTTTACAGTAATACATACTGACTTTTTAAAAAATAGTTTTAACATAATTTTGGTAGAAAAATAATATTTTGTTTGATGTTCATGAAAACAAACATGATATTTTGAACATATATAGATGTTCTTTGTCAAAAAAATAAAGGACAAATCTTATGATGGCAGCTGCATCCCATTCTTGGGATCTCTCCAGACTTTGCAAGATTTTTTGGGTGTAAGTACAAAGCAAAATCAATATGTGCACTTTGGCTAAATCCCAGTGCAGCTAAGAAAAACGTCTCTACAATTTAGTCTTTACCTTAACAATTCAGGATGAGACAGAGAAACAGGGAAATCTTTTGTGAATGCCAAACATCATCAGATTTTGAATATTTTCTTTTTTTCTGGATGTGTTTTTTAATTCATAATTGGAATGTAAAAACCAGAAGATTTCACCTAATAGTCTGAGCTCATAACTCAAACACTGCTGAACTTGAGATTTTAAGAGCATGCTGCCATGTGTTTTTAGGATGGACAGCTGAGGAAAATGAGTGTGACACTTTTCCAAGTAAGGCTGCATATTCATGCAATTAAGCACAATCTTTTTTGGAACTCTTTTGACACTTCATTTGCATATTTTAGTAAAATAGAAGAAGAGTGGGATAAAACAAAATCTTCCTTAGCTTGTTATATTGTTCCATAGCATTAGATGTTAACGTGTCCTAATTCCTCTTGTACATTCTCCTTGCTGGTAGCATCTGTTAATATAAATCCTGTCTGTGAACAGACTGCAGGGTTCCTAGCTTGGCCTGCCCTGTGACTTTTTTTGTGGTAAGCAGAACAATGCATTATGAAAAAGTAGAGAATGTAGGGCCTGGTCCAAATAACTGGGTTTTTTTTCTATTGAACTCAGTGTGCTTTGAAATCAGCTTCTCTAGAGAATCCCTTGCAAAGCAATCTCTATGAATGTTCATCTGAATTTTTAAAGAAGTGCACTTAGCATAAATCCAGACTGTTTTGTTTCTTTTTTTGCAATGCACATCAAAAATGCTCTCAGAATTTTTTGCAGTGAAAACAGCTATAATCATGTATTGGAAAATATTCATTCTTTCTATTTACATGAATAATTAAGTTTTGACTAGGCAAAGAAACATAATGAAGAGAGGAAAAGCATAAGAATGATTCTACCCTAATCGTTTGGTCGTGCATTCATAGATAAGAAGTCTAATTTTTGCACAGAAGAATATATGAGTAAATAATACAAATCAATTTCAGAAAAATAGATAGTATATACATCTTCACATCTTTCAAAGCTTCTCCAAAACTGACCTTATCTTTGTGACTAGTAAAGTTCTTATTGTGGAGGAAATAGAGCTTTAATATGTCTACAGCACAACCAGATTGCAAATGAAGTTCCTCTATAAATATTTTTGTTCCTTAAACATCTGAATAAGAGGGGCACATTTTGCTTGTCTACCAATACCTTCTGAGATAAATGTGTGTAAGGACTTTAGTAGTTATTCTGCTGAACCTAATATCAGCTTTTGTAATATCTGTTCAGAACCCTTAGGTCACTAATGGGCTTTCAGTGACTTCCTTTGATTTGCCTACATCAGCATGTAAACCACTGTACGTCCAGCTAAAATATGTGGCAGTCAACGGCCGGTCACAGTGAAGAATCTAACTTGATGAGACTGCACAGTGGTAAATCAGAATACAGATAGGTACCTTTTTACAAAGTCTTAGTCACCTAATTTTAACTATTTTAAAAACACCTCTGGTTTTTCCTATAGTTTTCTAAAAGTTAGGATAGTTTCTGTAGTTTACTGGCTTCATTTTATGCTGACCTCAGATATCCAAATCTTTCCAACTCCACTTGAGCTCATGAATTCTAATGGGAACAAGGCAAAAAATTATTAATGTAAACTGTCTTTGGGGTAAAGGTCTTTTCCACATTCAACAAACAGTTAGCTCTTTTGCTTACTAAGTTAATGACTGATTAATACCCTAGAAGAATCTGTTGAAACAGGTGTTCCATGTCCAAGATATATGGTCCTAGACTGCTTTAAAAAATTACTGTCTGTCTTTAATTGACTGAATTATACATGTTTATAGAAACACAACTGTTTAATATAGTTTTATTATTTCTTTGGACTTTATTTAAACTTAAGCATGTGTTTGAAATTAAGAGTGCATAGAATTATTGTTATAGATAATGTATCACTTGTCTGACATAATTTTCAAAACCTGGAGTATAAATAAAGGTTTATTCTAAGGCAGAGGTTTCAAATAAGTCATATATGCCCTAAAAGCATTTTTTCCCCTCTTAATTGACAATGAAGAGACTTAAGATACTATCTTGGGTAGAAGCTTTTTTTTTTTTTTT
>VZTJ01006732.1:235051-292361 GCA_013397795.1 Orthonyx spaldingii
TTTTTTTTTTTTTTTTTTTTTGCATATATCAAAACATCAATGGTCCAATCCAACAGCTGATAGACTAGCATAATTAAATGCTTTGGAAAGAACAGAATTTCAGAATATGCTTAATAAACAGAAATTTTGAAGTGTTTATTTGTTTGTCTTCAGTAACATTTTCACTCCAATAGTAGTACTAAAAGATAATAGAGTTGTTTTTATTTTCTATATTTATCTGTGATGGCAGATTAATATTAATATGCACATGTAGGGTTTTTTTTATTGTTCTGCATGGTATTCACACAGCTGTCACTGACATGAAAGAGATCTAGGAAGTCAACATACTGAATGCTGCCATACTTTTTCTTCAACAGTGGTAAGTCTCACTTTTTTTCCTAATTTGTTCACTATTATGAGGGCATCTGAGTGCTTGTAGGAATTTCTCACAGAAGAAACAAAATTTTCATTGCCAGTGGAGATTTTACTGTTTTTTTAAAAGAAAAATATTTTTACAAATATGCTCTATTAGATGAATAAAACTGCATAAATTACCCATTTGTGGGGAGATAGATGTGGAGCTGGATTTAAAGTCTGCCTTCACAAATAGTTTTATTTAGTCTGTAAAGATGCTTAGAATAGCCTTACACCAATTCCTGTGTGATTTTTATCTAGGTCAATTTTCATAAAATTATGTGGAAATGCATAATATGTAATATTCATATAATTACTGTTAGAGATAACAGCTGTAGCCTTCTCTATGGCAGTTTGACAGCAAAACTGCTGTGATGGTGTTTGGATGTTCCAGTAAAAATTACAACTTTTTTTTCATAATAACCTGAAACTTAACTTTTCCCATACTAATGTGTATGAGAAACGAGAAGTCACAGTATAGTGTTGTGATACCTACTTCTGTATTTCTAGTGCTTCCTATTGAGCTAAAGGTAGACTTGCAGATGAGAAATAATTATATGGAAACTGCTTTTTGCATCAATTTAGTATCATGGGCAATTCAGATTATAGCTCCTATCATAAAGTCTCTGTGTTTTTGTGAGAAATATCAAATATCCTATCTTGGGTTGACTTGCCAAGATTTTGGTAGGCAGTGGGCTGCAGAGGTTGTTTTTATGAGAAGATGCCAGAAGCTGCCCCCCATAGTGGACAGAGCAGTTCCAGGCAGCTTTAAGGACCCACACTGACCAAAGCTGAGCCCATCAGTGACATTGGTACCATGCCTGTGATAACTTATCTAAGAAAGTGTAGAAACCACTGCACAGAAGCTGTGACAGAAAAGTGAGAAATACGAGAGAAAGAGCTCTGCAGACACGCAGGTCAGTGTCTGAAGGGAAGGCGAGGGGCTTCAGGCACCAGAGCTGATTCCCCTACAGCCTATGATGAAGACCACAGAGACACAGGTTATCCTTCTGTGACCCAAGGAGACCCACAGCAGGTGGACCCACCTGAAGTCATATAAACAAAATTATTGTAGCCCATGCCACTTAAAAATTTGCAGATTTTCTCCCTTCAAAGTGAACACCTTGCCATAGAGCCAAGAAAGGAACCATGTTTTTACATCTTCTTTGTCTTCCATGTTTGCAGAAGCTGGTATAAATAAGGCTGAACAAGACCCCATGTGCACAACTAACATATTTTTAGTCGCAAACCCTGGTATCTCAAGCTCATTTTACTTCTCCTGTATATTCACATAGTAACCAGGCAAAATCCATTGCTTAGATGTATGAGTAGAATGTATGAATTACCAGAGATCTGTACAATGCATTTTAAGGTCATCATATTTACCTAATTATTACTCTATCATATTTTGCACCAGCTGAGGAGACTGTAAACACAGTCTTTCTGGTCCAAATATTGTTAGAGCAAATTCATTTCTTATTAGGGTGGCAATGTCATAACTGTAAGCAGAATTCACCTCACTACAGTTTCCTAAGAGAGAATCACTAGACAAAAGCTAGTTGCCTCTTTTCATACTGCTGCTTCTCAATTAGAGGTGTTGTTTAGGTGAGCTTGCTGTTTCTTTTCTCAGCATCTGGACCTATGCCATAAGTTCATAGGGATATAATTAAGGTCTTCACATGCCAAAGAGTGAATGAAAAACTCATGAAACATTACCAAGTAGTGTTTAGGGGCTAAATTTTAAAGAAAGTCCTGCCAGGAATCAAGGAAATGATGCAAAGTCTGGAAGTGGTAAATACCTTTGGGATATTTTAAGAGAACCAGACAGATGCTCAGGAAACTGAAAAAATACCAGCATAGTAATTAGTTCTTATTCCTGAAGAGAAGTTGAATTTGGGACCAATTCAAAATGAGGGGCAAAGGAGCATAGAGTATATCTTATTCTTCAAAATATACTTGCAAGAAAGCTCAGCTGTCATGCCACATTAAACAAGGTTTTATTATGTGCAGAAAACTGAAAGTACTAAGCCATTACATGTACTAACAACTTCTGCTGTACACTTTACAAGAATAGACCATCAAAATGCACATAGGTTACATATGGGTTTTTATATACACTATATTCCATTATTTTCACTGTTACAATATTCCATGAATGTAAAATTTCATGTAACCATTTCAGTTATGGCCCAACACTTGAAAAAAATGTAGTAAAAGCATAGTTTTGGTGGGTGAGACATACAGCCATTCTTGTTTGTAACATAAAAAATCTTTACACTGTGAGTTTTCCTGTTCATTTGTTCGACTTCTTCAGTTATTACAATATGATCAAGAGACAATAGAGTTGCACTTCATAAAGAATTAGTGAACTTCATGAGTAATGAAGTCTAGTGATTGAAGCAGGTATTCTGGGTTAGATTTCACTGTTGGAAAAAATAATATGGAGAAGCAAACCATGCACAAAATTTAATTTTGTGGAAAAAGAATATTGGAAAGTTGTCCTATTCCTTACTAATAGTTGCCCACTTGTAAATAGAACTGAGCAGAATTACTGAAACTAGTTAGGAAGGTTGTTTAATGTATAACTAAGGTAAAATCTAATGTCAGAATATTATATTTTCAACGAATCACAGAATCTTTGAAGCTGAAAGACACCTTTGGAGATCACCTAGCCCAACATCTTTCCTTGAAGCAGGATCAGCTAGAGTAGATAGTTTATGTCTGTGTCCAGTTGGGGTGTCCACATCACCAGGAATGTAGACTCCACAACTGTTCCTAGCAAGCTGTTCCACTATGTTATTATCTTTGTATAAATATTTATTTTCATATAAATGGAATGTCCTATATTTCCATTTGTACACATTGCCTTTGTCTTTTCAATAAGTACCACTCAAGCGACTTTGATTTTCTTATCTTTATTCCTAACCATCAGGTATTTATAAAATCTGATAAGATGTCCCTAAACTACATCTTCCTAAGACTGAATAGATCCAGTTTTCTTAGCCCTCCCTTGTATGTCACATGCTCCAAAACCTTAATTGTATTTGTGGCCTGTCATTAACCTGTTCTGTAAGACCATATCTCTTTTGTACTGGGAAGCCCAGAACTGCACCCAGCAATCCAGATGTGTCTCACCAGTGCTAGGCAGAGGAGGGATCACCTCCCTTAAGGTGCTGGCACTTCTGATGATGCCTCTGTTTGTCTTCTGTGACACAAGAGCAAATAGGTGGCTAATGGTTAATTCAGTGAGGAATAGAGCACAGGTGTGTGGCAGCATTTCTGATCAGGTGCAGACGCATGTCATTGAATCATAAAATGGCCCAGGATCTTGAAAGATAATCTGGTCCAATCTATTGGGTAAAAGACAGTCTTGATGAGATTATTTATCTGCCTGTCTAATGGCATCTTGACAGCCTCCAGTGATTTCCCTTTGTTGAACTTGATGGTATTATTCTCTGGCCATTTCATCAGTTTGTCAAGATCCCTCTAAATGGCAGAACAATCATCTGATTAGTCATTAACTCCTCCTAGTGTTGTATTGTCTGAGGCTGCACTCAATCACTGGAGGTAATTCACGAAGCTTGGAGCTTCATCCATTCATTTGGAGCCAGTACTTACCCCTAGGGCACGCTGCTGGTGACTGGTCTCCAGCTGAACTTCATGGTGCTCACTATAAGTCTTGCAAGTCTGGAATTTCAAACAGTCTTATTGTCTACCTATCTGGTCCATACTTCACCCCCTGGTGGTAGATCCCCTTCTCTGTTGGTGTCATATTTCACAGTTTTTTCCTTTTTTTCTTTTTTTAGGGTTGTAATATAAAAACAACAGAATTGAAACTAAGAAACTGTTCACAGTTTGCTGACACAGAAGGTGCTAGAGTTCATTGGTCTGAACAAAAGCGTGTGTATTTTCCATAAATTCAAGAAAATATGCTTTCACCTCTTTTTTTATTAAACTCAACTGCCCAAAATCTTGCTCGAGCTCTGCTAAGATCCAGAAATTATATGGTGCAGCACTAACTGTCTCTGGGGTATAAAGTCTATTAAATGCAAAGCATTTTCATATTCATGGACAGAATATTGAATCAAATCCTCATGAATTCAACTATAGCATCTGTCCTTTTAACATTGTTTGAAAATATGGAGGTGGTTACTTCCGAGTTTATACATCATCTACTGATTACAACTGTCCTGAAAATAGTGTCCTGACCAGAACACTTGGAGAGTTTAGTTTCAGTGCTTAAGAAGATACAGATTCAAATTTTCTACTGTCTGTTCTCTAGGTAAAGTTTGGCTAATATGTCCTTCATATACATCTAAAAATATTAATTCTATGTTCTATCTGATGGGAGAACTTCAACAGGATATATTAGAAGTGTCTTCATCCAAACTCTTAGTCAGGGATGAGTCTAGACCAGAATGCAGAAGGGACAATGTGAGGTATGTGTTGGATGAGAGCCTTACCTGGATACAGAAATGGAGCATCACCTCCAGACACATTTTAAAACAAATTGCAATTGCTGACTGTTTCTTAAAAAAAATAATAATAGGAAGGAAACAACAACCAGAAGAAGCAGACTATGAGGTCTTCTGCTTGAATATTTTTTATAAATTCAGAGGCTCTTGTACTGGACATGTGGAATTTTAAGCATATCCAAATCTACTATTTTCTACCTGATGAGATGCATGTGTTTTCAAAAGCCTACGTGCAACACCACTTCAACTGCTGTGGAGTAGTAGCATTGACTTGGTAATGAAGTTTGACAAAAACAGGTTGGAAATAAGAAAGTAAGAGACTATCTGCTTCATATAATATCATATCATATCAGTATTGCATGATTATTTTGTATTTTATTTTATTCAATTATTCATTTATTATAAAATAATTTTTTTTAATAGCAGACATATTTTATTGGAGGATGACATCAAAAATAAATTTGAAGTCCAGCTTAAAATAAGAATTGCATTCACCCAAATGAACAGGATTAAGCAATAATATGGTGATACAGGCTCTTTCTCAACAGTACTGATAAATATCTCTATGACGTCAATATTGTCACAGAGTATGGAAAAATACAGAAGCTCAATACATGCTAACTGTGTATTCACAAAATAAAGTATAATTATTATAAAATTTTAAAAATTGAGAGGAGTTCAAAAAATTGAAATAATTTCTCTGCTGTATAATTCCTGTTTGCCTTTTACAGAGTAGTGGATCCAGTTTGTTTGGGTTTTTTTTATTATTTTTTCTTCTTTCCTTAGGAAACTTAATAAATAATTTATAGAAATATAGAACATTTGGATAGGAAGGCACATTTAAGATCAACTACTTTCCCTGGTTCAGGTGTAGGAGATTGCACTTGACCTTGTTGAACTTCATGAGGTGCCCATGGGCCCACCTCTCAAGCCTATCAAGGTCCCTCTGGATGGAATCCCTGCCCTCCAGCACATCAACTGCAGCATACACCTTGGTGTTGTCTGCAAACTTGCTGAGGGTGTACTTGATCCCACTGTTCATGTCACTGACAGTAGTATAAAACACAACTGGTTCCAATAAAACCCTTGAAAAATGCCTTACTGGTCTTCACTTGGGCATGAGGCCATTGACCATAAGTCTTTGAGTGTGATCATCTTTATCCACTGACAGGTCCATCTGTACATGACAGAGAGGAAATTTTCTTGACCTTAGTGTTTGATCTGTCTGTCCTTACCCCAGGAAAGCCAAGACCCTTGTGCCTGACCAGGCTGGGGACCCTTGACTGATCAGCCCTGCTGGATTAGAGGGTGGTTTGACTGATTTATTCAGGAACACACACCAACAGCATAAGCGAGACACCTCAGCAAATTTCTGCATTTTATTCAAGTATGTTACCCACTGCCAATGACTTAGCTCTCTTTATTAATTGTTCACCTTGAGTTTCCTTAGATATTCTCCAACCTGGACTACACCTGAAGGAGGGCAGTTCTTCATTCTTGCAGTCCTTGTCTTTTCAGGGATATATATTCTATACCTCCAAGGAAGGACTCTACTCCAGGCATACCTTATATACAATCCAAGTAGAAAACAACAGGAAAGTAAGCATTCAGATGTCTGCACACCATAGACTGTACAGTACCTTTAACCTAACAGCTTTCCCCAGAAAGCTATTTTTCTTCTCTCTCTTGAATGGCCTCTATTTCTGCCAACTGGTTCTACAATTATAATTAGGGTTGTTAGTCTCTGCCTACCTGAAATAATTGCAGGGTAATTATCCTTACCATACTGAACATGAGGTGCCTGGATCAAAGAAAAATTTGCCCATGATTAGACAGACAAAAGACAAAAGGACAAAAGCATAAGCAAAAGCCTTCTTGTCCATATGAAGTAAATTACTTTGGACAAGGCCTACTAGAAGATGAGCGGCCTCATGTTCTGAGATTGCACACATGTAACTTTTTAATGCTTACCCCTCTAAGTGGATAACAGAGCCCTATGATAGGTGTATGGGTTTTCTATATTACCTCTGGTAAGAAGTAAACACAACAGCTCAGTATCCTGAGATTCCAGGAAGTGATATGGTGAACAGGAACTCGCCCACAGCTGTAAAGCAGGAAGTGTCACACTCTATATTGACTCAGCCTGAGCTTGTAACTTCAGTCAACTGGCCTTAACAGCTTCAAGTGCTATCCTAAATACAGTCTTCATGTTTCTTTTAAGATAAGAGTGATGGGTTCTAGTGTTTAGTTCATTCACCCTGGATATAAGGTTGCTATCTGAAAAGTTTAAAATTCCATTTTCAACCTCACAATAACATGTCTTAACAACTACATTGCAGGTTATGCTGGTAACCATTTACGGCTGTTCTTTATCTTTCTTCTTGAAGCCTTGCCATGGGGACAAACAAAATGAAACAAAATTCATCCAGGATTGGAAAAAAGAGAAAGGTAAAGAACTTGTTCATCTGAAGGGCAGAGACTTCAATCACGTCCATGCATTCTGCATTACACAGTCATTGAATAAAATACAAATACACTTACACTTCACGTTTCAAGGCTGAAACTGAATATTTCTCTGTCTTATGCATGGAGATTCTGTAATTAAGACTTTTTTCTTCCTGGAATAATAAAACCTGAATTGTTCTTTCTTGTAGTTACATAGTTTTAGCAGACATGATTTTTGAGCATATATGATCCATCCTAACCTAAAGTACTATGGGGAGGAGCAGATACGGTGTTCTTAAAAAAACAGAAATGGGAGTAAATATTTGTCAAGACTAGATGAAAATTTGGGTCACACTGTGTTTTGCAAATAAATTAATTCCTAAAAGGTTGGGAAGACTGTTTCAAAAAAATAAATATCTTTTCTTTCTGTTAGCATTTCTGTTTCAAAAACTAGTTTTCAGTTAAAAGAGATGACATGCTGAATTTGAAATCTGAGCAACAAAGTATTGAAGATTAAAATAAAGATCTGTCCTTAACATTTTATTTTGAATGACTGTAGATCCTTATTAACACTTTTAGATCGTCTTTGCGGAGAACCTTAATGTTCCCAGAAGTACTGAGTGTAAAAGGTTTTGTGAAGAGTACTGAGTTATCCAGACACTTCTTTTATCTACAAGTATGCTGAAATCTAGGCCGTCTGTATCAAAGTCCTTTATCTACACTATCTTATAACACCTGTGATTTAAGTTAACTTGTTTGACTTTAAATTACATTAGAGCAGAAGAAGACCTCAAACAGCAAGACAAAGGTCTCAGAAGGCAAGCAACATCCAGGTTAGAGGCAGATTCTTCAGTTCCTAAGGATTTGGATATAAATTGTATGTGGTAGACACAGAACCCTTCTTCTCTTGTCCTGCTCAAGATAAGCTGGTGAAAGAAGCCTCCAAGTCAAAAAGTCCAAATGCTCAACCTGGACATGAATTATCTTCAGATTCACCCACCAATATAAGCAAATCCAAATCCATTATTTGAGCTAGCTTTTAGTCAATATGCATTCCAGTGTCAATGAGTTTTTCATGTTGGAGTCCCCAGTGACTGGAAAAAAAGGACTGCTAATGTTCATCTTTAAAAAGAGTAAAAAGGAGGCTCCTGGGAAGTACCAATCAGTCAGACTCACTTCAGTGCCCAGTAAGAGAATGGGGTATGTCAAGGGAAGACAGAGAGATGATTAGAGATAGTCAACGTGGCTTCATCAGGAGTAAATCTTGCCTAATAAATTTAGTGACCTTCTACAATAGAGTGACTGCATCAGTGGACAAAGGAATAGCTACGGATGTCATTTACCTGGACTGATAAAGACCCTTTGATGTTTCCCTCAATACACCTGCCTCTAAATCAGAGGCTCATGGATTTGATTGATAAACCAATAGCTGGATATGGAATTGGCTGGAGTTTTGCATCCAAGGAGATACAGTCCATGGCTCAATGTCCAAGTGGAAACCAGCAATGAGAGGTATCCCATAAGAATCTGCACCAGCACAATTGTTATTTAACGCATTCGTCAATGACCCAGAGTGTCTTGCACCTCAGCAAGTGTGCTGACAACACCAAGCTGTGTGGTGCAGTTGGCACACTGGAGGGAAGGGACGCCCTCCAAAGGGACTTTGAGAGGCTTGAGAAGTGGGCCTGTGCAAACCTCATGAAGTTCAGCAAGGCCAAATGAAAGATTCTGCACAGTGAAATCCTCAATATCAATACAGACTGAGACATGAATGGATCAAGAACAACCCTGAGAAGAAGCACTTGGGGATACGGGTGGATGAAGAGTTGGACATGAGGTAGCAATGTGTGCCTGCAGCCCAGAAAGTCACCTGTGTCCTGGACTGCATCAAAAGAAGCATGCTCAGAAGGTTGAGAGAGGTGGATCTCTCCCTCTGGAGAAAGCCCACAAAAATAGAGGACTGAGGCACCGCTCATATGAAGGCAAGATGAGAGAGCTGGAGTTATTCAGTCTGGAGAAGAGGAGGCCCCAGGAAGACCTTACAGCAGCTGTCCAGTTCCTAAAGGAGCCTGTAGGAAAATTGTAGAGGGACTTTTTACCAGAGCCTATAGTGACAGAACAAGAGGCAAGGGTTTAAAACTGGATAAGTTTTAAACTTAAAAGAGGATAGATTTGGATTGCATCCAAAGGTGAAATTAATTACAGTAAGGGTGGGGAGATGCTGGAACAGATTACCCAGAGAAGCTGTTTATCCCACCACCACTGGAAGTGTTCAAGGTCACATTAGGTCTTTGAGGTACATAATATAGTGAAAAATGTTCCTGCCCATGGCAAACGGGTAGAACAAGATGATCTTTGAAGGTCCTTTCCAGCCAAAACCATTCTATATCCTATAGTATTTTTGTGAAATGGATCTTTTCAATAATTTTGGTCCTGATCAGGTTCAGCTTCATGACAGATCTTAAGCAGTTTGATGCCTATAAAGACTAAAACCTGCTGTGGATATGTGAAGAAGTTTAATTCCATCAGGAATGCAAGTACCCCTAGTATTAGGTAGTGAGTGGCATGGGGATTTTAGATCACAATACTGGACCTAGAAAAAAAATATTGTTTAAATCCCTGACGAGATTTGGCTATTTATAGCTATGTAAATTACAGGGACATGCAAAATGCTCAGACAGCTTTGGTGAAAGCAGTATGAAAGTAGAACAGCACAATCCCTGCCAGTTTGTTTCAATGCCAGAACTCCAAACTCTGAGTCCAATCCTCAGGTATTTCTTCCAGTAAAATTTCTAAACTGTGTTTAGAAATAATACCAGGTTTAAAATATCTTGTAGCAATAACTATTTCTATTATAGTCCAAACACTAAAGGACTTTTTGTGATTATGGTCACACAGCAATAAAGCTTTCACCATTTCTGTCATAGAGCTCTTAACAAAATTCAAGCCAGCTACTTATCATTCAGTTCTTTGACTGGAAAACCATTACACAAAAAAGAGAAACATGAGCAGGAAGAAGGAGCTATTCCAAATGCTCTTGCATGATCTCCCTTGCCAGGGAAATAACTCTTTGGCTTCTGTGCACTTGGCTTGCTAGTTCTTTGCAGCTTTCATTTCTATATAATGAATAGTGTTCCACTGTGTTATGTGGAAATGGAAAAAAAAAAGTAAAATGCCAATTTTTTAATAGATATAAAAGGAAAAATTTTAGAACCTATAAAATTAATCACATTAGGCTCTGATTAGGATTCTGCTGAAATTACTGATTTATAATTCAATATTTCTCTCCAGGTGTTGTGCATTTCCGAGAAGTCAGAAAGGGAGATAATATGAAATGCTTGCAATATATGCAAAGTTAATCAGACACTGGTTTCCTATGTATTTTAAATGCAAATGCCTGGAAGACTCATGTTTTTGTGGCAACAGAAACCTCCACAAATATAATAGCTTGTACTAAATTTCCTCCTCTTTTCTCAAAATATATATTTCCCCTCCCAACCATTCACTCAAAAATAAAAGAAAACAAGGCAAGGAGAAAATTAATGCATATCACTGTGTATGAACAGATGATTCCACACTGCTAGCATAAAGTTCAGAAAATCCTACTGGTAAATACAGATAGTAGGACACTGGGGTAAATATAGAAATTGTCCAATCCATCAGGAAATTCTCATTATGTTATGTTCCCCTATCCCTGACATCTTGTCAGTTTCCCTCCTTTCGTGCCTCTCTTCCTGCTTTCCTGCATCCCTTTTGCTTTCTCTTCCTCCTTCTCTTAATTCTTCTTTGGAAGTTTTAAAGGGAAAGAAGGAAATGAAGAAAGAAACAAACTTGCCAATCATGTCCTGTGCAGCATCAAAAGAGGGGTGGATGGCAGGTTAAGGGAGATGATTCTGCCCCTCTACTCTGCCCTTGTGAGACACCAACTGGAGTTCTGCATCCAACACTGGGACCCCCAGCATCAGAAGGACATGGACCTGCTGGAATGGGTCTAAGGAAGAGCCATGAAAATGATCGGAGAGCTGAAGCACCCCTCCTGTGAAGACAGGCTGAGAGAGCTGGGGTTATTCAGCCTGGAGAATAGAAGGCTTTGGAGAGACCTTATAGCAGCCTTCAAATATCTAAAAGGAGCTTATAAAAAAAAGATGAAGAGTGACTTTTTGGATGTGCAGACAGTGATAGGGCAAGGGGGAACAATTTTAAATTAAGAGAAGGGGAGCAGGTTTCTCAGAGAAATTGTGTATGCTCCAACCCTGGAGGTGTTCAAGGCCAAGTTGGATGGGGCCCTGAGCAACCTGGTCTAGTGGGTGGCATTCCTGCCACCATATCTGACAATTGTTTTCTTGAGGAACTTAAGTGACAATTAGTTTATGCCTTTGTCATATTTTACTACTGTGATTAAACAAAATTACCATACAGTTAGTGTCTCAAGTTTTCTTCAAGTTTTATATTGCAGCAAGATAAGAATGCTCTTTTACAGGGATAAGAAACATATTCCTACAGCCTGAGGGGTTTAATCTTGTATAATACTCAGAATCTTCTGCAAACACAGGATATTTTAAATTTTCTTGGAAAAAAAGAAGAAGAGAGAGACACAAAAACCCTTTTAAAGACTGCATGTAAAGCAATGTAAACATGGGGATTGTTGCATCACTTCTGCAAAAATGAGTTCATTAAAAAACTCATATTTTATTAGCTATAGAAATAATTATATCTACTCTATTCATTTAAAACTCTCTTTGTTGAATCATTAATTTTATCAAATATAGTTGACTTTTCCTCTCCAGAATGCTAGGGAAGGGTCATGCCATGAAAATACAGCTTCATTTGCTCCAGTAAATACATGCTGTGTTCTGTGCAAAATGTAAAAGATGTAAGAATACTGGCATAAACTATCAGTGAAGGAGAATGTATTCATATCAGAATAGGAGACAAATATCCTTTTTTGCTGTTATATAGAATCTAAACATTTTTCCTAAAGAAAAAAAAAAAAACTTTGTTTTTCGGAGAATTTACCTATTCCATTAGTCTTAATTTTCATAAATGACCCTTCTGTGCTATGGAATATTTACTACATGTAGTACATGCACCCAGGTTGCAGCACTCCTTCATTCTAAAGTCTTTACTCCACAAGAAATTAAACTCACATCATTTATCTGCCTACAAAATAATTTTAATACTGGATCATACAGTTTTTCTGATTCTCAGTGTTGTGGCAAGTTGACACATGTGATCAGTGCTTTGTTAAGAGTACAGAAGTCTCTAATTGCAATGGGTGAAATTTAAACATTTCTGTGCTGAATAGTTTATAAAGGCAGCACAATTCATCATAAAAAAAAATCTGTAGGTTGAGTTTTCCAAGTGTTACAATGCTTGCTTTAATTGATGGTATGCAGCAGGTGAAGAGAAACTGAAGGAACAAACTATAAATAGCTAAATCCTATTAAATAAATACTTGTAACATTTGTTTATAGTTTTATCCATCCAAGATAAAGTATAGAAGTAAGGAAAGAAGTAAGAAGAAGAAAAAAAATCAAACATCCGAAATGCATGTGGTATATTGAAGTTATAAAATCTAGAGACAGTTGAAAACTTGACTGCTTCTGAGGTACTGGTAGAATGAAGTCCTGGGAATGGTATAAATAGAAGTACAAGTTATAAGGTGGGGATTTTTTTTTTTTTTTTTTTTTTTTTTTTTTTTAAGTGAGTGAACAGATATTGTGGTCTTTACCATTCACAGTTGCTAAAATAAATATGCCAGTTATGACTGCAATGAATTTTATGTTGGCACACATTTTTTGACACCTTTATTTCATAGTACCTCATTGGGAAAATGACCTGGTTCTTTCCTTATGTGAAAAACTACCCTTCAGTCTCCTTTTAGTCTTTACTTTGGTCCACTAGAAATGCATCAAGTCTGTGATTGATAAATGCATACTAACATTTTGTTCTAACTCTATAGATGAGACTGACAGTAAAGGTGCTTGTTAGTGTAACTAAAAATATCCTCCAACAGAATGGGAAAATTAGTTTTATATTTCCTCTTCTGTTACTGTCAGAGCACCCAGTAGCTATTTGTGCGAGTGTTTTCAAGAAATCTTTTTCTTTTTTTAATAGAAAGTTGAATCTATGTATCCATGACTTCAGTAATTTAATTATACTGAAGAATATATTTGACAATAAGTTTTAAAAAGTAAGTATCTATAGAAAAAGAACTGTTTGTACCAATGAAATGTGGGATTTCTAACTTTACTTAGTGGTCTGGCTTAGAAACCAGGTAAACTGTGAAATCACTCGTCACATTTGGGAGCAAAAAATCTCTTTACAAAAATCATTGACATGTGTTAGTAGATTGTTAGATAATGATGCATACCCCTCTAGCATAAATCCAATATAGCCAAAGTATTCATATGAAAATAATACTATAACATGTAAATAAAATAGCATAATAAAGGTATATCAAAGTCATCCTTGATAAAGAAAATCTATTCACTTGTCTCTAAAATCCATACCAGAGGATATAGATCAACTTCTTATATACAAAAAGTCTGTTTCATAGTCATAAAACCCGTACTACCTCCCAGAATCACTCAGAAGCTACAAAGCAGTAAATAATCCTAGAATGGTTTTGTCTGCTTTTAGCAGAATCTTGAACTCATAAACTGAGCAAACTACAATGATAGTATGTGTTGTCCCTGTACTTTGACTGCCTGTGTTCCCCATGGAAAGTGGGGGTTTGTGTAATATGAAAGATTGTCACTTAAATAGGGATGACCATCCTATTTATCCTAAGAAAAATGAGGAAATGGATGTTTGGTTTTTAATAAACACAATTTATACTCAAAGTTAAAGAATTTTTTTCCCCTTAAAATATTCTAAAAATTCCATTCATTTATTTGGATACTTAGGCACAATGTAGCAAGAAATCCTATATTTAAATTTAAAAAAGAATTTTTCTAGACTGTCCCCAATTAAGTTTTTTACAAATAAATAACTAAAAAAAAATAAATTAAAAAGCAAATACCACACTATTCAACTGTATCAGAAAAAGGAATAATAAAGACCACAAACAGTGATTAAGATACAAAAAGTAGAAATTGCCAAATTCCTGGTAGAAAAGTTATTTGCCAATCTTTTGCCACACTAGAAGTAACCAACAAGAAGAAGCACATTTTAAAAAAAAAATATTTTGCTTCTGTGACCTTAGCTAAACAAAACTTTATAAGTAATTAATTTTTCCTCCTTTTATGTGCTTATGGTGTAGACTAGATTTTCTACCAATTCCATTAGTAAGGGTGATGAGGATGTATGAATTTCTGTCCAATTCTGCACCACTCTTGTCTTTTATTTTTGGTTGATTTCTTTGAGAATTATATACATCATAAAGATGCTCCTCTCATGCTTGTCTTGCATGTATGTACCTCACTCTTTAGGACTAGTCTCTGTTATGCTAGAGACTTGGGAATGAACGTTAATAAGTCTATTCACAGAACATCTCAAAGAAATATAAGCAAGATATAGATATTTTTGTTCTTACTGATTCTGATTTTTTTTCTTCCATTCTTCTGCTAAAAGTAGCATTCTAAAAAAATAAATCCAAAGTACAGTTCCTCTTAGGTTAGCTAATTTTATGGATATATTTCCCTGAATTTATGCTATGCTTTGCAGGCTATTTTGGTTATAAATCTTATAGCATCCCTTAATATACGATAGCTGTCTAACTGATAATATACTGTAATATTTTCTAGAGTTTTGGAAAAACTGGAGAAATTAAGCAAGTTTCTGTAAGTATGAACATTTTTTTATTTAAATTGGTTTGTTTCATTCTGCAGTGACTTATTAGGTCAATGAAGAAGAACACTTATGAGAAGTGTTCTAGTAGTGAAATCCATTAATCACTTGCAAAAATATTGAATATATGATCTTTTCCCTTTCTTTCATGATCAGAGAAATACCAACCGTATATTTGAAACTGTGAGAAAGTCTAATATCCTAGATCTTTGTAAGCAGAATGGAGAGAAGACTTGATCAGATTACCTGATACTGTTTAATTATCCTATGCACTTATTTAATTATCTAGTGCTTTCTTAAAATTCAGAAATAATTCATGAAGTGACTGGATTTTGCAGATTATGACAAATGAACCACTTCTAAGGCCAGAAGGGAGTATTAAATCATTTATTCTGTCTGCCTATATAGTGTAGGTCATAGAATCACTCTAATATTTATCTTCACACTTTGTGTTTGAGCTAAAAATCCCTTTCAAGAATGCACCAAGCCTTGTCTTGAAGATTTCAATACTGGATTTCTCTTTAGTAATTGGTGAAAAATTCATTCGTTGCTTAACGAATGAATCTGCTACACTCATCTCTATTATCTCACATTTATTTGAGTGTTAGGTTTTTTATATATCACTAATGTCGACATAACACGACCTACATATATTTGGCTTTGATTAACTTATATATTCTATGAACCAAAAGTGAGTCCTTTCAGGAAGAATTATCTTGCTTACATGTTTGCTTTGTTTTAAAAATACTCTCTCTCCAAACCTCTAAGTAATTAATATATTATATTTTCTCAATATATAAGTTTTTATCTATTTGATCCTAGCATCGAGGACTTGGTTTTGGCATTCTACTATGAATTTCAAGGGACTTCTAAACCCATGATAAAAAAATAAAAAGAAATGTGTAATGAAAAGAAAAGGTGTGCTCCTACCACAAACTGGGCAAAACAATGACCCTTGTTATGAATTGCACACAGTGAGAAGAGCCTAGTCTCATGAGGGAGCAGCAAGGGCAGCCTGTTCCATGAAGTGAGGCGAGATGGGAGCCAAAGATGAAAACAGATGGATAAAGCAGTGATCTCACTGATAAAAAGTCAACAGGGTGCACTGGAAAAAGGCTCTCCAATTGTGGTCAAATGGAGACACAGAAGCTTAATTTCACCAGGGTCGTAGCAGAAATCCAGAGTACTGAGCTCTAACCCTGCTTCAGTTTGTGACGTCTTAACTCATTGAGTTAAGCTCCTATTCTCAAAGTTATTTCAGCGTTTGATATCTGCATGTCTTCTACTTGAAAAAAAAATGAAAACTACTGTTTATGTGAATATAATGTCCTCAAAATTTATCCAAAGTTGTCTCTTGTGGAGAAATGCTGATAGTTTTCTATACCCTGACACTTTGCTCCATTTTGAAATAAAGCAATTACCTAATTTCAGTGATAAAAAATATTAAGTCATGACCTTGAAGAAGTGGGTGGAATAGTTTCATTCACATGCATAAAGCTATTTCACTGGAAATTATGTACCTCAGAGAAATTTGCAGTTGACTGTAACTCAGCCAATGTGTGAGTGTGCAAGTACCATGTAGATCATCAAGTGAGTCTTTGAGGTCTGTCTTTCCTAATTTAGCAAAGTACATGTACAATTGAATAATCAGTTTTATCTACTGATGACTACACTTTTGGTCATTGTAATGCTCAATGTATCTGTGTCTGGCAGCAGAAGATGCACTGAAGAGACAGATGAGTGTTTAATAGGAAACAATTGAGAGCATCCTTTTCCAGAGAGAGTTGTAAATTCTCTAGGCTTGGTTTTGTTTTCTGACAGCAGTATGGCTAAACCATATTTTATATATACCATCATGTCTTTATTTAAGAATACTGGTAGCATTTTTATGAAATATAGCCAATGTGGTCAACAACTATTGATTCTACCATCTTTTCTCCATCACAACTCAACCCTGGATCCAGAACTGCCGAGTCTTGAATAAAAGTCTATTCATGAAGATTTCAAAAATAGTATTTTGACTAATAGTAATAAAAGATGAGATCTTATTTAGAAACAGTAGGGCAAGCAAGTGCATGTTCATTGCCCACCCCCATATTAAAGATACTATACCAATATTGATGCTTTATATTCATACAGACTTAGACTTCAACAGTTTGCTCCCTATTTCAGGTTCATAAAAAGATTAGAGTTTGTTTAGGCAGTATTTCTCTCATGTGTTTTGTGAGATAATCTAAGACCAGTAGGGATTCCAAGGTAAGCACAGATAATTGCTCTGGGGCAGACATTCTCTCAAGCAAGTCTTGTAATGTTTAATTTCCTTGTCCTGTAGGCATGTAGGAACCAAGTCTCAGTTCCTGTTTCATGAGTTACCAAATTAATTTTTCATGAGCTTTTACCAGTATAAGATTGCAATTATCCAGGCTTCAGTTAGTGTCTTCATTGCTGTATAGGTTTTGGACCAATTTCTTTTCTTTCTAGGTTGTAATAGTGCATAATTTCCTTTCACTGCTATAATGTTGAGGAAAATATTATTCTCTGCTAGTCATAACAGCTGACAGGTACTGATATGAGTTCATAACAGGTTTTGAGCCAAACAAAGAGGAGAATATTCTCACATATTGTTTGTAAATGTTGTTGCTGGTAGTGAATAGCACTCTCTATAAAAGAATAAGAGCTGTTTGTGTCTATAATGATAACTTACTGCAGCTATTTTTAAATTACTTGGATTTAGTCTGCCACAGTTAAAACCAGAAAAAAAAAGTAGGTTTATCTTTTTATTTCAGGAAGGTCTATTTGCCCTTTTTTGCAATATAGTCTTTTTAGAGTGTACCAACACATTGCATAACTGGCATACGTTTCCCTCCGTAGGCATCACAGCAAGGAGAAAGGCATGAAATAAGGCAAGGAATAAGGCACGAAATACTGCTTTTTGAAATGAACAATATAACATAAAATATAAAAAAATGTTAAATTTCTCTGCTTATATATTCCACTGTGTTAAAAGTTAAGAAAATATAAGTGTATATCTTATGTACTTTCTGCTAAGTCAATAAGAGCACAATGAAATTAGACTCGTGCAGAATACATTTTAATACAGATTATGACATAAAACAAGATAGAGGTTGTTACAAACAGAAAAGAACACAATCAATTCAGTATATTTTACCTGAAAGATTTACTTCTCAGAAATCCATTCTTCCAGAACTGTCTCTGTTTGATGAAAAGGTTGTTTTAACATATTTTGAAGATTCTTCTATCCAAGATTTTTTGATCTCTTTTGCTGTTTTTAAGCCTATCAATCTCAAACTATGGTTCAAGATTATTTAAGTTTATTGGCTATTTCTATCATACAGAAAACTGCAGTGACATGGTATAGAACACAGGGCACACAGTTTGTTAATAGGCAAAACATATTATCTCTAACATTTTCTTGGGAAAAATTATCTAAAAGAGTAAATTGCTTAGAAGGAAAGATTAATTTTAGAGCGTAGTGTTGTGTCTGAACTAAAGTTTTAAGTTGTATGACAGAATTATGCATTAAACTCCATTTAAAGAAACATAATAGTTAACTTATAAGTGATTTTGTGGAATTGTTGGGGTTTTTCAAATGTCAGTAGCATTTTATTATTAATTATCAATGTATTTTGAAAGAGCAACTGGAAGTTTGCCTGCAGTGTGAGATTTTGCATTTCTTTAATTCTAAAGGAATAAATTTTCAATTGTTCTTGTCATTTTGTCTGGATCTTAGAACAAACAAAAATCAATTTTACTTCTCTCTTTCCTATTTTAAATTTCTTATTTAGGTGTCAGAGACATATGAACTACCTAAATAATGCTTTGCTGTTAATTTTACTTAATATGCCAAATCAGTTTAATTACAGTTTCTATAAATAATCTATGCAAAATACTTGCCTGAACAGAATGCACTTTTCCTTCTGTATGTGGCACATTTTAATACTTAAAAGCATTAGAACAGATGTTAGGTGCCTCCTAAACTTGTTTTCAGTTTTCTTTTATTTATATGTTAATGAGAATTTAATTACTTCATGAATACTTAAACAACCTGAGGGTGCCTGATATCATTAGCTTGAACATGACAAGCACCTCAAGTGACCACATGGGAAGAATAAAATTGCTTTTAGTTCACTTGAAGACAGAAAGATGAATTCATTTCACCCCCTGCTATGTTCTACCTGCCACACAAAACTGAGTAAGCTGTGGGCACTGATTCAGTCTCACTTCAGTGTGACCAAAAGTTTCCGAGGAAGGAATGTGCATCCAAGTGCATAAATCATTCGTTTTCAATTTGCTTCACTGTCCTTCAATAAACAATCTGGGAATGTTTTTTACTGTGTCTTATTTCTTCTTAATAGTTTTTAAGGCGAAATTATTTTCTACCATGTAAATTTCAGTGTTCCATTCTTGTAAAATTATGCACAACATGCCCTACAGTGATCAAATTATCCAGAATGAAAAGCAGTATGGAAAACATTTAACTGTCTATCAGGAATATCACTGCAATAACAGTATTATTTCTGGGTGTTGCAAAGTAATAGACAGGGCTGACTCTCACCTATGGAAAGAATAAAATGAAAAAAAAACCAAAAAAGATTGTTTTAATGGAATAGTATTTTTAGCAGTAGCTCTATCTTCTGTATGCTCACTATATGAATAAAATAATATTTCTGACACTTCTCTTACCTTATTCATATGGTCCTCCTTCTCATGATACACACAAGCAAACAGAATGGTAATAACATGAGCACTAAAAGTTAAAACAACAACAAAAACTCCCTTTCTTTTCAGGGGGTGGAGGTACATTTGCACAATTTGTTAATTAATTTTCAAAGGGATTTATTTAATTTTGATTTAGATCCTGCAGACACTCCCTCTTCAAGAAATTCTTCTTCTATAAATGTATCCTGGAAGAGTATCTTAAGTAATACAGATACTTCCAAAATATATTATATGACAAAGTTTAACATCTCACAGGAAGAAACATTTCATTTTTTCATCACTGTATCATATATCCATTTACACTCAGTCTTAATGATGTTGAAACAGTAGCTCAGCTAGGCATGACAACAAAGTTGTGAATTAAAAAAATATTCAAGGTCCTACACTGAAAGCTTTGTCTAATCTATTTTTCTCATGGCTGGGCAGGAAATGGGGAATATCAGAGCAGCTTAGCAAAAGAAATCAGCCAACAGTGAGATGAAAGGGATGGACCACAAACACACTGTAAAAAGAATGATGATTTTGCTAATAAAAGAATGCAAGTATTTTCCAAAAGTTAAGCCCTGCCCTGAGGAGGTCATATTTGTCAGGGAAGCATTGAAGCATCAAGTCTGTCTCTGACCTTTCTAGCTTTATAAGAATAATATTCTCTTTTAATTCAAGTACCTGAAAAAAAAAAAAAAAAGTATGTTAGATGCAGAGATACNAGACATGTCCCAGATAAATTTTTTTGGCTTTTGTTTCCATTTCTTTTTTTTTTTTTTTTTTTCTTTTTCATTATATTGGAATTATGCTGTCTGTTGCACAGGCATTGATATCATGTGTCCACATACCAGAGAAAACTTTTGTTGGGTAGGTCCATTAGATGAAAATCTGTGTGCTTATTTCTGCACATGGAGAAGGAGTTACCAAAAAAGATGAGGCTGCAAAAAAAGAAAAAATATATGCTGAGGGATAATTTCTGAAAGGCTCCCAGGAAATGAATAGCTCCAGAAACTGTCAGTCCCTTTGAAGCTGCAAGAACTGACAAAGTCAGAATGTCAGGAGCAGCTGAATGTGTTCAATGCCACTAACATACATCTGCTTGAGCAAAAGGTTATATAGTTCTAACCATGTCCAAGAGACAACAGCTCTACATGTACAGAGATTACAGATTCCTATATGCCTGGTAAAACATACGACTCGTAGAGGTATTTTCCAACCACGTAGTAAGAAACTAGTGGCACATCTCTGTGACCCTTGGCACATAAGTAAACTGTTGGGATTGGACTCTCAGCTGATGATCCAGACACATTTTTATGAGTGAGAGGAGGTGTGAGATGTGAATTAGTGAGAGTTACTGTGTAAAGCTCTTTCTATAAACAACAGCACCTCAATAAAATGAATAACAACTAAATTATTGTAAGATATTCTAGTAAACACTGGTTGTGATCTGTCTTCACAGTTCAACCTTCAGACTTGCAAATCCTTTCATGGCAGATAGTCAGGGAGCAGAAATAGTGGCCTCCTGAAGGGATGGAGAGCTGGGGGCCAAGGATGACAGGCAGGGCAGTAGCCTAAGTGACAGAGACACAGATCCACAGATCTTCCTGAACAACAAGAGCAGAGCAGGTCTGGTGCTGGTAGGTAGGTTCAGTCAACAGTTGGCAGCAGGTTGCCAGACTAATGTGTACAGTGTCCAAGGTATGTGTAAGATCCCTGTCAGGATTCAAGTCCATGTATCGGCAGGGCTGTATAAGGATCGGTTATACACCCTACATAGTCAATCCAGCACTGCCCCGGCTCTATTAAACACACATGCCCTAACGGCACAAAGAATCAAAATCCATAGCCTCACATGAAGATTTATTTCTCAGTATGCCAGAGAATCCACTTTAATTTTTGTGTCATAGAGATATGTTGATTTCATAGTTCATAGGATCTACGCTTTACACAGTGTAGCACCTCTGCAGCATTTCACTTGGTGAAAAGAAATCACTCTCACAGGCACAAATGTAGCCAGAATTGCTCAAATTTTGGTTGATGCCTTCATTTTGCCAGGGAAGAAGTGATAAAAGTCGATGATAAAATGTATCTTTCAGAAGTAGGGTTGAAATTTGGTCTTATTAACCAAACAACTTCACATCTTTAAATGAAAATTCAGAATAGCCAGATGGAGAAAAAGATTTTCAAATATAAACATTATTTTATTATATTTACAGTGACAAAGATTTTTTCATCACACCAGAAACAACATGTTTATAAATCTCTCTCCTCTATTTACTATTCAACATGCAGTACTCCACGAAGTATTGTTTCTATTCCCACTCAGGCTGGGTGTTTAGAAGAGATCTGAAACTTCAAAGTCTTGTCCTTCTAAAGCACAAAAATATAACACTATAGGCAAATTTATACTAGTAGGATTTGTTTGATCAAAAGTTGTGCTAATCAACCAGAATTCCCTAACAATCAATGAGGAGAAATAAGGACTTGAGGGACAAAATAGCTGCCAAAACAGAGGTTACTGGAGTCACTTAGAGATCCCAGTATTTCCCACATATTCTCAAGCTTTGTTTCTGAAGCACACAAGAGACCCTAAGAGAAGAGGGTGTCTTGAGCAGCAGTCAAACCTGTTTTTACACTGCCAGAAATCACCCTATGACACTTCAACTCCTGTCCGCATTGGGCACAGCAGCCTTCCTGAAAGCTACAGTGAGAAGCTGCACTTCAGCTAGAGGGGTGATACATGGGGACCCACATTTCAGATGTACACGTCTGGCACCATGGGTTTCTGTCACACTGACGAGTACATTAGTGAGAGGTAGGGATCATCAGGGATGCACAGAAAACAGCACCCACATCTACCCCAGGGAGAAGTGGATTTGTTGTGTGATTCTGGGTCAGGGATTAGAAATTCTACAATGAGCTGTAGAAAGCTTTTTAGGATATTGATCCTGAATGTGTGGTTCAATGACTGCTGGTTAATTGCATGTTGTTAATAAATCAATAGACCACTTCTATCCTGATTTCTTTCAAGCCAAGTGAATTGAGCTTTTTTTTCCCCCCCGCAACTTACAAGTTAAATTATTAATGATTTTCTTAATTAATAATGCAGGTATCTAATATCCAGAACAAAATTTAAATTATTTCAGCCAAAAAAAAGGGTTTGATAGAATGTGTCCATTTGAAAACAGAAGCAAGCAGAAATCAAGAAATTAAAGCTATGAAATTTTATAAAATATGTGTGAATTTATAAAATATGACTGCTTTAAATTTTATGTTCTATGCAGTTAAGAACAAAAGGAAGGCAAATAAAAAAGCTGTTTAATTATAAAAACCTAACTATCCAGATGTTAAGCTACTTACAGGTGCTACATTTGTCAGAATTTTTCTCATGTCATTAACAACTTACAATTATTTATTTTTAAAACAATATTCTTCCCAGGGTCCTGAAATCTCACTTGAGTGACCTTGGACTTCCTTTTGCAATGTTGTTGGTACCTATATAAAACAGTAGGAATAGGTAATAATCCATAGCCTGTGCTAGTCCAGTCAGTTTTATGGTGATTTTCCTGAGCCAGATAAAGGGCTCTGGTTCCTTGTTAGTTAACTCACAATATGAGTGAAGTAAAAGCAGTATTTTATCCACTATGTTTTAAGTATGCTAACATGACATGGTATTTTATATATATAATCACACTACTAATATTTCTTAGTAATATTTCTTTGCTTGGGGCTATGACACTTCATAGTCTTTGAAGTTCCAAGAAAATATCCTAACGTCTTTGAACTCAGCTGAAAAATTATTGATTTTGCAAGGCTTAGGATGACCCATGAAGTCAGCTGAAGTAATGTCCTGTGCAAATCCAAAAAAATTGCCATGATTTCAAAGAATTTAGCTGTCAGTTTTAAAATTTCTGTATCTGACCCAGTGTTACAAAAGAGTTCCTTTTGTTGCAGCACTGTTCTTGTCCCTGCACATTTCATCATAGTATAGAGAGCTTTATAGTAACATTTCTGTTATTTAAGACTGGCTGAGGGCTGGGGTAAGGAAAGTGAGGGGTGGGAAGGCAGGGCTGTGGCGTGTCCAGGCAGAGAAATAAAAAATTCATAACAAAAAATTTCAGATTAATTATACTAACTGCAAAATTTAAGGATTTGATTTGTTTGCTCTCTGCCAAAATTAAAATAATGAAGACATATAAGTATGAAATTCTTTTCTGTAAGTTGATCACCACTAAAGAGGAAATAAGCTCTTTCTCAAATCTATTCTGTTTCTGTGAATGTTATTAAGTCCCCATTTTTTGATCATCTGTATAGCAGTCAGGTGAAATGTGCTGCTTCTCCTTCCTCCCATCCTCCCTGTAGTCTGGAGGTTAGGGAGCTTTCCTGTAAGCTAGAAATTACCTTTTGATCTTTTTGAATAGATCATGGACAAGTTCTCTAAGCTAAATGGCAAAACAAAAATCGGGTTTTTTACACTCATGTTTTTTTCAATAACATAATTGATTTCATGTCATAGTTGAAAATACATTCTTCCACCTTTTAAAACAAAAATAAACAAACAGAACAACCATGTCAGGAGTTCTCGAAGCAAGTAACTATACTTTATGATGATTGAGTGCATTCTATTCTCTTTTCAAAGTAAAAACTTGGCTTCTGCTTATGTGGAGTTTATTAAAATTTTAAGAAGTACAATGGCTCTAAAAGTGGTACATGGGCATCCCTTGAAATATTAACAGAATGCAGTTGACCAGGAACAGTGAGGAATTTCTTTGTCATAACTGTAATACATTTAACATGAAGCTATTGTAATTAAACATCATTATAGCTGTACTAGACTTTACGTACTGATGATTTTGTTTCTGCAATATTGTGATATTTTCTTTCATTTGAAATAAATCTCGAGAGGCTTATGTTTTAATAACCAAAAACCATAGGTGAGGTTGCATGATTTCCTGACATGAGAAGTGGCATTTAATTTAAAATAATCTGCCTTTGAATGAAAATTTAATAGTTATACATTTTTAAATTTATTTGCAATTATTTGCTTGTAATAGTGTATTTTCTGTAGCCTAAGTAGATGATGTTATTTTTTAGAGAATAAAACTCAAAGAAATTAAAGGAAACATAGAGTAAATGCCTTTGAAGAATTATACAAACAGCAACAAAGCCATCAGCTAAGAAGACTTCCACCTGGATGTAAAATTAGCTCTTCTCAAATTCATATTTAGCACCAAAGGAAGAGAATAACTCACTGTGATATCTCAGACCTACAAGAGATATATGGTAATTTCTGTTTCACAGGAAATCTTCATACTTCAGAAAGTAGTTCCTAATGGACAGCTTGAAAAATCAGTGTTTAACTCTGCCTTATATATTTATCTTAACATTATGTGTGGCAACCCACTCTTAAGGAGTGGGTCATCACCTTATGTCAATGGGATGACCAAAATAATGTATTAAATTTAAATTTTATAAAAGATAAAAAATCAGATGCTGCCTCTTATTTAGCCAGATGTTAACAATCCAAAGAATAAAAGGGGGAAAATAATTTTTCATTGAGTTTTTCTATGTATGTGTACATAATGTAATCAGGTACATACAGAACTAATTCATTTAATCTGGACAAATGTCAGCAAACCCTGTACATTTATTTTAGGTCTTTTTTTACAAAATTACTAGAGGATATTGTTTGCTGGTATATACACAAGTTGCTTGTAAAGGTTGAAATATTTACAGTTCTGTTAAATAGTGATTCTTTTTTTTCTTGGCTGTGACATACTCATATTTAAGTTGTCTTCAGTGAGTTTCTAAATCATAGGGAGGACAGTTTTTTCTGTCAGAGATAAAATTTACTCATTTCCCATGGGAAGTAAAAAATTAATGCTGAATTTAGAACAAGTAGTGGGTTTTTTAAAATGTCATATTTAACCAGTTTATCTGTTGGGTAATTGAAGTAGTGTACATAGTCCAAAACGTATGGTTATGACAATTAGTGGCTAAATTCTGCATTTAAGAGACACTGCATCCAGTAATAATCATTTTTCTCCAAGCCTTGCTGTCTGATAAATCTTTGTGGACTGATTGTGGAGTGATTCAATAATTTTATTATTGTTCTATAATGCTATGCTTAATTGCAATAATGATATATTAACACATATGTATTTTTTATTATATAAATGTTTTATCCCTATGCTATGGAATTTCACTATTGACCTGTATTTTGAAGAAGCAGAATCCTTTCTAATGTTCATCTTTCTACTGAATCTTTTGACTGAGCTATAAATTTAATATCTGGTACTTTTGAAAACACTTTCAAATGCTATCTGGCTAGATAATTTTTTGTGTATCCCGAGTCATTAGCTAGACTCTCCTTTAGCCTTACACTAATATTACTTTGTACTCATGAGTGGACAATAAACATAATATTTGACTTAAGGCTGCAACTTGTACTTCTGATGATCTTATAGAAAGGAAAAAGAAATAATAAAAACTTAAATAATAAAAATTGATGACCACCATCACAAAGTAAATGAAAAACGAACAAACCCAAATGCAGTTCATATGCCTGAAAGCTGAAGGGAGTTCTGAGAAGAGAAATTCATGTGCTTGTTTGTGAGTTTATCTTGTGCCCCTGGTGAGATAAACCAACCTATAATCAGGCTTCTGTTCAGGTAATGTTTGTGAATGTGGAAAAGAAAGAGAGGACATCAGTTTGTTTAGGACAGATCAGATGCACATCATTGTGCTGTCCTCCAGTCTCTGTTGTGTCTCTTCCATTTTCTTAAAACCACATATGACAGAAAGAAATCATGTAGGAAATTCCTAACAGTGTAGAAAGATTCTGATGGTGGATATCTAAAATTTGACAGTGGTGACATTCAGGATTTACTATGGATACTCATAACAAAAGGGTCAGCTGATAAAAAAGAGAAAGAGAATGCATTGAGGTCTTTTACTGACCAGGTATAAAAGAATTATAAAGACCTCTCTTGTGGTAAGTTCTTCCTAGATTTTTGAAAATTTGAATTTTCAAATGAATGAGGAAAGATTACTTTTGCTATAAGTTCGCTAAACAAGTATAGGGTTTCCATCTCATAATAGGTAAACCCAAATAACAATTAGCTGCTGACTAAGTGTTATAAGGCACATAAAAAATGTTTATTTATTTTGATTCAATATTATGAAGAAATTTTTTATGGTGAGGGTTGTGGTATTGAAAAAGGCTGTCCAGAGAGGTTGTGGATGCCCCATCCCTGGAAGTGTTCAGGGCCAGGTTGGAGCGGGCTTTGAGTAACCTGGTCCAGTGGAAGGTATCCCTGCCCACAGCAGGGGGATTGGAACGTGATGATATTTAAAGTCCCTTACAACCCAAACCATTCAATGGTTCTATGATTTGATGATTTCTCTTAGCTGAATGGCTTTATTGGTCAGCCTGAAAGCAGTGAAAAGTAATGATGAATGAACTGTTCTAAGGCAGGAAAATAAGATTGAAAGCCATCCAAGGAGAAAAAGGATTTCTCAGTAAATCTATTAAGTAATCTATAGGATGTCTAGTGTAAAATGGGAAAACTGGTTTGTTTGGGTTTTTTTCAATCTGCACTTTGTTTTCCATACATCGTTGATCTTTGGGGGTGGGCGTGCTACATGGATCGGAGCAACAGAAGTGAGATTCATCCTGCTTTCAACGTTACCTAAGTTCTCTTTATTTTCAGTGTCAAAAAAAAGATATATAATCGCCAAAATTCATATAAGTGCCACCCTCAAATATATATCAAAACAGATACTTTTACAGCTTGAATTCTTCTCTCCTGTGAGCCTCTGCTGACTACAGAGGGAATTAATTTTGAAATGGTCAAATTTCATTCCAAGGAATCCTGCCTCTAGACTCTCAACACTCAGTCCATGGAACTATTATTACTAAAACACAAGTACCCTCAATATTGGTTGCTATCTGAGGTTTTACAATTTGATTCTAGATATCTGAAGTTGTAGTCAAGCTTTGAAACCTTTCTGCATAGCTGTCTGAAATAAATTCCCGGTGTCATGGGAAACATCTGAATGAAAAAGAATTTGAATCTTAATTTACTCAAACCCAGAATATCTTATTAGCCACTGCTCTTCAAAAGTGCATAAATTAAAAGCAATAAGAATGATGCTAAGAATAGTATGACAGTATTTTGTAGCATCATGTTGGCACAGAAATGACTGCTGCTTTCACTTGAAGCAAGACATGATAAACTAATTCTGCCTGCACACTTTTCATCAAGATTTGTACTAGATCCTTCTGTTCAGAAATATAGGACTTACTCTTTCTTCCATGCCTTGTGTTACCTTGGCTTGGCTTTCCCCTTCTTCTTCCCCTCTTGTCTCTTGGGTCAGATGGAGTATAGGTTCAGGTACTGCTTTTATGTTTGTGAAAATTGCTTGTAATATTTGCTGTTTCTTTTCTCATTGGAAAAGTATGTAATTCATAGCATTACAGATCTTATTTACACTTTAATGATAAAAAAAATGTTTTGCAAGTAATTGAAAAACTACACTTTTTAGAAGTGCTTTCTAGAAAGTTCTTTCTATAATGAGAGTGTTTTGAAGAAGCCTTTAATATACGAAAACTGACAACCATTTGGATAAAAGTGATCAGCATGGATTTGAACTCCTACTTCTGTCATTTTTTTAAAGTGAGACTAGTGTGATATGTATTATAATCAATTTGAAATGATCACACATCATTTCTCACCAATTTGCATGCCAATACTTTAATAGAATAACAAACTCTATCTGACGTAAACAGAGACATATAAAGTAAAAGAGAATTAGCAACTTCTACTCTGAAGACAGAAAGTACAGTTATGGATCCACAAATAAAATGACAGACTGTGACATGCTAATTGCTAAATATCTCTTTCTAGTTAAACACAAGCAATGCTAATAGATGATTGGTAGTTTTCAGCTGACATTTCCATTTCATGCTTCATATTTTGTTTTCTGCTCCATCCATACATTGTTCCTAATGAAGCCATATTTTTCAGTTGTGAATCCTTGTAAGAGAGAATAGTCTGAGAAGCAAAATAGCATATTCCACTAATTACAAAAAATGAAGAATTTTCTAGAGTTCAAATTTGTGAGAAGAATTGACTGACTGGCTTTTGGAGCAAAATTATATGCTTCATTTTTGTACCAATAAACAACATGAAGCAGCTTAAGAATTTACTTGGTCCTGAACTGGGGGTGGAGGACCTACAAATTCTTTCCACTTGGTTTGAATTGTGATCTTGTAAGTCGCAATTGTAGGCAAGGCAGTATTTTTTATGGAAACAAACCAGACTCTTTCCTATACGTTTTTTCCCAATAGTTTCCCAGGCATTTGAAATTTAGATTGCTGAGAGAAATGTTTCTAGATATGACTCTGCTTCTCCTTAGTCAAAATTGTTCTTTTCAGTCTATTTGTTATTTCAATGAGACTTTGGTTGTATTTTGTGGGGACAAAGCAAAACCAAAAATCCCAAAACTACAAATAAAAACTACCAACCTGCCTCCCCCAAACAATGCCCCCCTTTTTTTCAGAATCTTTCATTTGATTTTGCATAATTGTGTAAAGTTTACTTGTGCATTTACATGAAACTACCTTGGCAAATTAAACCTGCTCTCTGTTTGAGTATATTATGATGCTTTTCCCAAGACTCAAGAAATTAAGTTTGGATAGTATCATAATCTTCCAGAATGTTTAATTTTAGACTTTTTCTTCTCTTTAAAATTCTTTTACGATTATGTACATCTCATCTTTCTACTTTTAAGGCATCTTATTTATACAGAAGAACTGGTTGTATCATACTAAGAGTTTATACCTTTTTTTTCTCTTTATTTGTATATCTTCTTTTCCCCCTAAATATAGATATCTGTCTTTGCCGGTCTCAACTTCCATTTTGTTATTAAATTTTACCAGACATCTTTTCTCTGTTCTATGTGGCTCTGCCTAGTTTGGAACTGTTATATTAGCAGTATTTATATAAATGAATACATGAATACCTGTACCTATGCCTGAGTAATAAGTTCTTTATTATATTCTGGACTAAAAGCAAAAAAATTTAACAGACTTTACTTCCAAAGTATAATTCTGAGGTAAATTTCATCAAATATGAAATAAAGATCATTAACTATGTACAGATCTGTCAATAAAAACTATAAAATAATGTAAGACAACTATTTCAATGGCAAAAAAAAGTTAATTCTTATTATTTATTATTTTATTTGCATCTATCAATGAGAAATTAGTAATGTTTAAAGTCATGCCATTTTTATTTGAAAAATATCACATGGTGATTTATTCATGTATACAAAATAAGAGGATCCTCAACAGGTGTTGGGCTAGTAGATAAGTTTATTTACAGATAACTAAATAACTTATAAAGAAAGAGTTAATAAAAACTATGAGAGCAGATGGAAAAAAAGTTGCTTATATGGAAGCACATTCAATGTCCAGTGACTGTGAATCTGATAAAAAAAACCCAAATAAGTAGCAAAAACAACCAGATACTCCTTTCTCTACAAAGCTTTTAGCACACATTAAAACTATAAAATTGAAAATTAAATCTTGTGGAAAATAAGACTGCAGAAAATATTTTGCTCATACAACAGGCTGAGTTATTTTTTATATTTATCAAATAAAATAGATATAAAACTGAGTTTGAATCTGAATCTCTGCATGCTGGACAAGTCCCTCTCCAACACTACAGAAAGAAACCCCAACATACTAACAATGGAACTGGTAAAGCACTTGTGACATAAAAATTGGCAAATAAAACATGTAAAATAGCCAATCCTATAATTTTAAATTCTTATAGAGAGACTATAATCCTTGTACATGTGTATGTTTTATTTATTTTTTTCATTTTATTTTGCGTCCATAAATTGGAGTCAGATACTCTAAGCCATTGCATCCATGAAGAAAGAACAAGAAATGCGATTGTTTAGGCTGAATGATCCAAATGTATCTAAAAATCCCGGGTAATAATTATTAGATAGTCATAGTATCTCTTGAAATTAACAAAGTTTCCTTTTGGAGCAATTGTAGATCCCATAGAATGAGCCAGAAGGAGGTCCTGAGGTGAGGGTTGTAAACGTTTTGGTATCTGAATACATGTAGGTCAGTCAAAGAATTATCTGAAGATGTGTCTGCTTAGAGGATTATGTCCCAAATGTTCATTCTGCTTTGCATACAGGTTACAGATTCCACCTTACAATGGAAACTGAGAAAAAAAAACATTATTAGCCTGAGGACTAGAACACCCACTAACTGCTAAATCTTCTAACTTTCTTTACTAATGAAATTCCGAGGTACTTGGTAAAAAAGGGAAATCTGTCTTTTTCCTAGGACTCCTCAGAAGCCGAATGACACACATAAATGCATTCTGAGGCTACAGAAGAAATTGAGAGATCATCCTGATGAGGTGATAAGGATCCTTCCACATGCAATTAAAGCATAGACATTTATATGTTGCACTGACAATGCACCGTTATACATGCAGCAGCAAAATTGGGAAATATGAATAAAGAACATCTGTGAGTTTGCTAGCTTGGCTTTTTTTTTTCCTTTTCTTTTTTTACTTTTTTCCGTCTTTTTTTCTTTGCTGGAAGAGCCTTAAAACTTTTAAACCGTGTATTATCTGTGGGTTGGATGAATATATATATGCAGTATAGAATGAAAGTTTGTTCAGAAATAAATTGCGTGATGACCTCTTCAGCTCATTGATAGTTCTCAACAACACCTCCGTTCTGGATTTTCGATGTGTTTAATTGCAATTTAACCTCATCTAGATAGCAAGAGTCCTGACAATCACAAAATACAGAAGTTCAGTCAATACATGAATATGAAGAGATGCAAAATATCACCACAGAGCAAGAGAGAAGACACATTTAAACAGAGGAATGTAGGCAAACAACATCTCTTTTGCTTGCCATATGAAGTGACTGAATATACGCCAGTACCAATCCAGAAAATTCACAGAGCAATTGTCACAGTCTAATTTGTCCCAGAGACTGAACCTCACCCCTCAGGAGGCTCAGTGCTCTTGCAGCCACGTGGCTTATGGGGTATGGCCAGCATATGCCCTGCCAGACTGGATTGTGAGCGCTGCAAGCACATGTCAAGATGCACCTGCCCGTGCAGATGCAGTGTTTGCCTTCTCAATATTCATGTCTGTTCTATTCTCACTGTGTCTGTGGTGTGAGAAGCTGCCACTGAAAACTTCAGACAAATTGCTTTGAGAGCTGTGGAAGCTGAAAATAGATTTTGATATGAGGCACTATGCGAAAAATTTCATTCACTGTATAATTTTGAAATACTTTTAAAAACATACAAGCAAATTATCAAAAACTATTTCAAATAGAAAAGTTAGCATCAGACAATTTCCACATACTGGCAAAATATCTCAAAAGATAGAAATTACACTAGTCGAAAATATACATATATATACATGTACATATAACTGAATATTTATACCACAGTAAACAAAAGTGTTTCTTCCTACCATCTGATTTGTTTGTTTCCTTGTTTTAATACATATTTTTTCACTTCTGAGTGGTTAGGGTTAAGGCATTTGTGTAATTTTTATGCTTACATCAGAAGGTATACCATTAGATTAAAAAGGTTCCATAAACACTTTCACATCTTTGTATTAAGATTGAAGTCTCAGAATTTTTTTTCTCCTAAGCATTTCTTGAGAATAAAATTCTTTGAGACTGTTTTCAGTGGCCCACAGAATTAACCAGTAAGCAAAAACAGAGTCTTTTGTGTATAAAATAGTTTTGTACTTTTTTGCTGGATCCATTAGTTTGCAATGAAACTACACTAGCTGTGGCATATCTTATAACTAAATAAAAAATTAAAAAGGTTCACTTAGCATGATTTTGATTTTGATTTGCACAATATTCTTATTGCTTTCAAAAAAAAAATATTTCACAGATTCACAGAACCTTAGAAAACAGAGAATGTTTTTATAAATCATCCCACCACGAGGGGATCTTTTGCTGTAATATTTTATAAAAAGCAGTCTTATGCTGTGGTGTTTATTTTTTACCAGTTATAACCATAAATATGAAGATAATTAGAAAGTGGGACCAAAAAAATAGAAAAAAAGAAAAGCAGGGCTTGAAAATTTGTTGTAAAAAAACCTGTTTGCACTTCTTGTTGTAGACCTCAAAAACCTAAAACTGGTTGAGAGGGATTTGAGTGACAGTCATCTCACACCTGATGGAATTCTTTGCAAGAAAACCACAGACTTTCTGGTGGGTATATACACACCTGCCAAAAATTTTATTTAATACTCCACTCCCAAACAGTTTAGAAGAAAGTTCCGGCCATAATAAGTTTTCAAAAGTGAGCCATACAGATATAATACACCTAAATGAAAGTAGGAACTGATGAATAAATTCAGATGCATATTCTGCACTGCTTAGAAAAGTTTTCACTTGTCTGAGTGGGACTAAAGGTCACATTTTTTGAGCTCTTCTCTATGCAACATTTTTTTCTGTTAGATAAAACTACCTACAACAGAGATGAGGATGCCATTTGGGTCATCTTTTTGATTGCCACCAAGACTTTCCCTTGTAAAAGGAGTTGAAGAAAAATTACCTATTGTTTAAGTTTTTCATTGAACAACTAAATTTGTCATGGATATTTTTCATCATATTTGTCCTTTGAAATAAAGAGTATTTCTCTTGAATGTATCCCTGACTGAACCCTGAGTATCCATGTGTATCATTCTCTAATGATTCTCATATTCTCGTTATGAAGAAGACTCTTATGTTTCACTTATTTCAATCATCTTGTTGGTATTTCCTGTTGTCAAGGGCTCATGTCCTTTTCAGACTTGTTTAATATCTCAACTGGGTAAACTCCACGTTTTTAAAGTAAATATTCCCAATTTATGTAAAAGAGCAAGGCGAAAAGTCATCTCTATGAATATGGAGAAACTAGTCCAGGAATTTGTAGAGGATAGATCCTACTCCCCACCTCTATGGACCAATATCTCAGCTATCAGCAAGCATTCTTTTGCTTGAGAAGGAGGACATGGCACCATGGGGTATCCTGTGCTTTTACCTGCAGGACCACAGAGAGGATCTTGGGAGGTGGGATGGGAAGCCTACCTTGACCAAAAGGCAGAAATACTTGAATAGCAAAGGAAAACAATTGCAAATAGGTGTTCTTCCAGTAACGTTGCTGCTCCAGTCTCCAGTGATCAGTTTCCCAGAGAGATTGGAAGGGTTGATTTTGCTTCCGATCCTATGGAAATGAATTCTAATCTGTTTCTACAAGAAAGATGTCGAGAATCCTATAACAAGTACTAGAAGGGCCCTGCCTCTAGTGTCATGGCTTAAATCCAGCTGGTACCTAAATAGTACTCAGCTGCTCTCTCACTCCTCTTCCCCTCTTCCCCTGGTGGGATGGGGAAGGAGAATCAGAGAAAAGGTAAGACTCATGGGATACTTTAATAATTTAAATAAATTAAAATAATACAACAACAACAGTATTTAACATTATCATTTATTATTATTATTACTACTAATAATAATAACAACAATAACAGCAATAATAATATTCCTCTGAGAACCAGAGAGGAATAAAACCTGAGAAAACCAAGTGATGAACAATACAATTGGTCACCACCAATACCGTGCCAGTAACCAAGCAGCAGTTGGCAGTCCCCAGCTAATTCCCCACAGTTTATAGACTGAACATGATATTCTGATATGGAATATCCCTTTGGCCAGTTCAGATCAGCTCTTCTGGCCATGCTCCACACCACAGCTTCTTGTGGCCCTGCAGAGAATGGGAACCTGAAAAGTCCATGGCTTAGGGTAAGCACGACTTAGCGACAACCAAAACATGAGTGTGTTATCAACATTATTCCCATACTGAATCCAAAACAGCACTGTACTGGCTACTAAGAAGAAAATTAACTCTATCTTAGCTTAAAAAAGACCAGAAGGAAATGATATAAACTTATAATTTCATTTCCTAACATGAAACCCCAAATAATTGAGATTATCAGTGCTGGAGAAAAAATAGGAAAGTCCTTGAATATTAGTAGTCTACAGACACAGGATTAAAACAAACAGGCAAACAAACAAGCATTAAGTCATAGAGGATTTATGGTTTTGACAGCTTTTTTTGTCAACCTTAGCAAATGACTTTATCCTTTGACTTGTAATCAAGAAACACTGCCAGCTGCAACCTGTGAGATATTGGAACCTGATGATATAATGTCACAATCAATGTAACTAAACAAAAGTAAAGTGCAGAACAATTGATACGAGTCAACACAAACATACATCTATTTTTTACATAGCAGCTGATCAGAATCAGGTTCAAAGCACAATAGGTTTGTTTGAAATACATTATTCATTTTTAATTGCTTCAGAAGATTTTAAGTGGCTCAACTTCTGTGATGTTTTTCAGCTTTCCTCCAGGTTTGGTGCATTTAATTTTGACTAGTGAGAATTCAAATGCTTGAATGGATTTGTTTAGCTGGATCTGAATAAGATATAATAGCAGTCTCATCCATAACACAATGAAATTTATGCTAAGATTCTCTCTTATTTTAGGATGATTTTCTTCACAGCCTTGGTCATTTGAATATTTTACTTACCTTCCAAAAATTGTGTAGGTTAGCAAGATTTTTACAGGTTTCATACATTTCCAAGCTCAACACAGTTGACATCTTATTGCCAACACAATTTACACATAATTATCAAACTTTTTATTCTCCCCCTCCCTCCCCTCATGGGCCTAATCTCCTAAATTTAAGCAAACATATTAGATGTTACATTAAAATGAACAGATTTTATTTTCTTTCTTTTTTTTTTTTCTTTTTCTTTTCTGGAGACATTCAAAGGCACCTTCTGTGTTCTGTGTGGTGGATAAACTTTATGGAGATTAAGTCTCTAAAATTCCAACATAAGGCAGAATTTAGATGCTTTAATTAAGTGTTCTGGCTCTCTCATAAGTTGCAGTTTCTTATTGGTTTGTGAAAACAAAGAAAGCAGTTCAATTTTTACATTGGTAGAGTCTGCATTTGGTCTCTGTAAACAGAAGTCATATGAAAATAGAGACAGTAGAATGAACAATAATAATAGATAAGCTAATAAAAAGTACTACAAATGTTAAAAAATAAGAAGAAATGAAGAAAAACTATCAAAACTAAGGCCTTATTGTGCTACAGAAAAATTGGAACAGTTATACTGCAGATATTTTTAGTCAGGTCATTAGTCTTCAAAAACGAATTCCAGAAATAAGAAGAGCAACCACTATAGTTACAAATCACAACTAAATTTCATAGAAACTGTACTCTTTTGATGTTAAATGTGAAATGTGTTAATATTTTAATGAGGTGAGCTTTAGAAATACTTTACTCAAACTGTTGTCCTGTCCTTCACAATATAATCAGAATAGTACCAATCTCTCCATTGATTCTTAATTTTCTTTCATAGTAATAAAATGTTGATATTTTTGAATCATTAGCAATGTCAGGTGCCTTGTTAATAACTGATTGCCTGTAACTATTTATAGTTCAAACTATAATTCACCTACACTTATTACTGAGTGCAGAAAGGGTTGCAAAAGCTCTAATATATTTTGTTATTTGAGCCAGACAGCAGGCTTATTATTAAAATTTTATCCAGTCATGTACCTTTTTGTTTTGACTGAATTAAAATTTAAGTTTGGTAAATAAATGAAGTTTGAAATTTAACTCTATAAAACTAGGTTTTCTCTCTATTGCTATCTATGTCTGTATCTATAAGAATATCAATATCCATATTAATATCTTTGTCAATATTCATAACATCTATAGCTATCTAGTCTGCTGAGGTAATCTTGTGCTCACTCAGGCATGACTGAGAACACTAGATCGTTTTTTTTTCTACATGTATTTTGGAAAGTGCTTATCAGCTAATTATTTGCAGTCTTAAGGTATTTTTTGCCTTTAATGAACTTGAATTTGAAAATGTTAGAAGCATCAAAGAGTAGTTGGCAGTTTTGAACCCAAAATTTAGGAGTGAAGCTCTTGAGGAATTTCCAAGGTCAACTTATGTTCCTAATTTCACACAGTGCATTTTCTTAAAGAAGGGAAAGACAGGACAAGGTTGTCAATCACTGGAGGTGTTGGAGTCACTATCCCTTGAGGTGTTCAAGAAATGACTGGACATCTGGATGTGGCACTTACTGCTATGGTCTAGTTGACAAGGTGGAGGTTGGTCAAAGGTTAGATTTGATTATCTTGCAGGTCTTTTCCAACCTAAAAGATTCTGTGAATGCTGTCAGGAGAGGTAAACTTTGGGATCTGTAACAACTAGTGTACTGACCAGAGCTCCATTTCCCGCATGGCTTTCAGCATCTGTCGCAGGACTACACATCCAGTCTCCTGAATCCCTGACTTCGAATTTTGTAGTAAGTTGAATGCTTCATAGTTATAACACTCTTAGATGTGGAATGAAGTTTCAGAAACAAACATTGCCCTGTGAACCTGTTTGAGGCAAGACAGACTGCAGTAAAGTATTCAGAATTTGTGGATACTGGAAAAGAAAGAAGGTCTTAATGCTGTAAGAGTGGGTAGCCTTGGTTCTGATTGTTGTTTCATTGCATTCTATCATTTTATTCAGCAGTTACCTAAACAGCCTATGAACACAGGAAGCTATTCCCAGCTGAATGCCCTAGGATGGGATTGTATGTGTAAACAACACACATCATTTTACCTTTTTAGCTCATCTATCTACAACAATAAAGGTGACAGTGTCTGCCATGGTGAATGCTAAGCATGATAACCATTTAATCTTCATTCAAGTTATTGGGATAAAGACATTTTATTAGTTTAAAAACCAAGTAAATGGATTTCATTAGTGACAGAATTTTACAAGTTCACTCTTTTGTCTAAAAACTTGTTTCAAAGTGAGAGTCCAATCTCCATACATAAATATATCGCAAGCCACTAACAAAAAACCTCCCAAATAAAAGGAAAACATGTTTGCATTTTCTGTGATACAGCTAATACAGTGTACAGAGAAGTCTCCTAATTTTCTCTTTGAGGGGTCCTAATATGCGATTTCACTATTAGAAAGATTATATGATTTTAACGCTAAAAAGCAAATTTATGTTCCAACTTTCTTCTACAATAGTTTATGTCTGCAAACACTGAGTCCTTTGCTGCTTAAAATCAATTGCCCCTGAAAGTATTTGAGTGATGCATAATTGCAAACATATATAAAATTACTATATATATATAAACTGCGGTAGCTTTTGTGTGCCCACTTAACCTATAAAATGCATATAATTTCTCCTGAATCTTGCTGAGAGACAAACAGTATATTCCTCATGACTTATCAGGGAAGTCAAGCTTAGTTTAATTCTGACAACACCATTATTTTATAAGTATCATATAACATATACTATTGCCTGTAATATTTGCTGTAATTAACAGAGTTAATATGTGTGAATCAAAAAGATAATGTACTATTCAATAAGAAAGAAGACCGTTGATTTCAATTAACGTTTTACAGGTCAGAGAAATGATTCGGGCCACGAGGAACAAAATAATATCAATTTAAAACAACAGAAAGAGAAAATCAATGAGGGAAAAAAATAGCAAAATATTTAAGTGGCCCGCTGATCAATTGTGGAAACCTGAGGCTGTATGCTAGCAACTCCCTTAGCTGGCTGCTATTTCTAATCTTGGGAGTAAAGTAATAAAATATTTTTTCCACTGACAGAGAGGGATATTTAATTGCCTTTTTTAAGCCTCTCTTATGCAGTTCTATCCCTATTCTGTTCACATAGACTTATATTTTTCACATGTAATGGGATAAATTTGATAAATCTCATATTTATCAGATTTATTCATATTACATGATACTCCTTTTCACAAAACAGCAAGATACTTTCTGTTCATTCTTTAATTTCAAAGAATTAATTACTTCTTAACTGATAAATTAAAAAAAAAATGCAGCACTATAAGCTATTAGCAACAAGAAATCCAATATAAGCCAGATTTTTGGTGGCTTACGTGGAGCAGCAAGGAATATTTAGTAATGCCACATACATTGTCAGTGCTCAGGTGAAGTAGTTTTCTTGGGTTCTAGACATCAGTGTAATCATATGCTAGAGTCTTTCATGTTGTTTTTTCCATAATATGTGAACATCTTCTATACTAGCAAAAATATTTGTGGAACATTTTATTTTCTTATAGAAGATCAAGGAAGAGAGCATGATTTCTGTTATAGTGACATTAAATGACAAGTTGTTTTCTAGAAGCAGCTATTTTCTGCCTGATTTTGGTGTAGAGAGATAGGTAACTTAAAATGCAAGTCAATCTATCTGCCTTAGACGTTTATTTTGGGATGGACTGAGTCACTTGTAAATGCCTAAATATCCTCATATATAGATGTAGATCACTGAAATAGTCTGATGGTTTTCAGAAACAAGCACGTTTCAGACTGCCAAGCTAAAATGATACCAAATAATTTTGTTTAGTAAGTACAATAAATTAAAATTTCATCATAATGAAGAATAAAAAAAAGCCCCAAAGAACTACCCTAGCCAACCAACAACAACAAAAAAAGAGCTATAGGCTATTCAGATGTTCCTAGAAACAAATTATAAGCACTGCCATCCAATTTCAGTCCACCAAATTCCACTACATATTCCCAATGAGACAACTGTCCTTCTCTCTAATATTCATATATTTTACTTGGATATTGTGAATGTTAAATGTAATTGAGAACATAGCCCAGGGTGTGAAAAAACCCAATATTTAATATCAAAACTCATTCAGAATTTTGAATTGATTTTCTATGAAGACATGAGTGCTTAGAGTTTAATATTAAATTCTGTCTTGATCTAGTTAGACAGATAATTATTTATTCAGTGAAGCTTGGTAATCAAAAGTTAAGTCAACATAATTATGTGCAGAATGAAACAAAATACAGTTATTTTAAAACTTGGAAATTACTCAATACTACTAATTTCAGACAAGCAGCAAAACCCCACAAATATACAGAAAACGGCTGCATTGGAATTGAATCTGCTACTATCCAATGTCATAATAATGGTCTGAAGTTACAGTTTGTTTAACTTCATCTGCTACTGACAAAAAAATGAAAGTGCATAATTAGCAAAGCAAGCATTTGTAAAATTCCAATCAATGAAACAAGTTATTGCATATTGCTTTTGAAATTAAGATGTGTTTAATATTTCTGAGTTGTTTTTTTATTGACTTGTTTGTTGGTATGGTTTTGTTTGTTTATTTATTTTTTGGGGAAAAACCCTAAATACAAATCACCCTAAACCCAATATTTCCAACAATGTTTCCTATAAGTATATTTTCTTCTTTATTTTGGTCCTTTTTAAATACTATGTTTTGCATACACAAACACTACCATTCAGTACTGATTATAAAATATTTTTCCTTGTTTTATCCCAAACCTCATTCAGAAAGGTCTGGATTTCATCCAAGTTTGACCCAAATGTTTTAGCTATCTGGCTACCTATCGATTTTGTATTGTGTATCAACTTCCTAGATACTACATTCCTAAAAGTAAAATAAAGAAGTAAATATTTTTTCCTTGTTTTCTTTTTCTTGATCTTAATTTCTACTGAATTTGTATGATTACTTATATCAGCATCTAAAATAAGGTTAAAAAAATGCAGACAGAGAAAACTGCTCATGGTGAATTATATAATCCTTCATGTCTTAATGAATATATACTGAAGTACATTGAGAGACGAAGAAATGGCACCTTTGTCATTTAAAGATAGTTAAAATTTAAAATGGACAGATTTTCATGTAATAAGGCTACTCAGAAATAAAAGTCATGACCAGTCTTCTCAGCCTCCTTCCCTCAGCTATACAAACTGGTGTGTGTCAGACCTATACTGTTTAGCTTGTTTCGAATGGTTGTCAACATCATTGTCAAGAAAAGGCCAGAAGTTCCTTCTTTCTCTAAACTTTTATAATGGGTACTAAATACTGAGTGTTATCTGAGCTTTCTAACAATTATAGCCTGTTACAGATGTCAGTATTATGATCTGAAATACGTCTTCATACACACTGTGAAATATTTAGCAGTGTCCTCAACCGCCAGTTTCAGTCTAGAGAAGCTGCCAAAATGGTATTTTTTTCATAGAATTTTTTTTGCATTGGCTTTTGCTCTGTATCAATAGATTTTGCACTGCAACATATTATAAGAAATGTCCTAACAGAATTTCTGCTGATCTTAGACAACTTCTTTTTCTTTCCTCTGGATCATTACAATTGAAGGAAGACAGCACTGACATTTTTAATAACTTTTTTTTCCTTTACTGAGAAGTGAGTGCATCTGGGAGTTGACTTTTTACTTTCTTTGAAAATCTGCAATCTATAATTTTATGAGCAGGGGATAGAACTAGGAATAAAAATAACTCCCCTTTTCAACTCCCATCAAGAACAGAAAATGGGAAATTTAATCATCTTGAACAGAGTGCTAAAACAAGATGTGGTTTGATTGAGACTCCCTAGAATCTCCTTTTTATGATATATATGAGAATTAAATTCACCTTAATTTTACAAGGGGGATATTATTTGACAAAGAGGCATGAAGCATGCTGAAATTATCTTTCTTTTGGGTGTCATCATTTTGATCACTTTTACAATGTAAACAGAAGGTTCATCTAAAATTTTTCTCTGCTGCTTAAATTCTACCAAAAAAAAAGAAAAGAAAACCAAACCCCAAAACCTCACAAACTTTTCACAACCTTTTTCATAGTTACTTGTGGTTTAAAACCAAAATATACAAATCCAAAGCATTTTCCTCAAAACTAGCCAAACCCCAAATATTTGCAAATTATTTCATTAATAGGTCACTTTCAACAACTACAACTACTACTACTTCATGAAATAGGTATTTATATTGAAAATATAGCATGATTACAAATTTCAATTGATATCTCATACATTATAGATATATTATAGATTATATTATCAAATTAATGATACTTAGCATGTATAATTATACATATAGCATAGTACATGTTCTGATTTTTCTTTCTTTTTTTGTTCTTATTACATTTCTCTCCGCTTGTATTAGCATTATTACAGCTGTATACCTTTTTGTAATATGTGATCACATAAACTATACAGTACTGTAATAGATTTTTAACTTAGAGAAGGGAAAAAAGGGAGTGTGTGCTTTGAGAATGATCCAAATATGAACAATAAATATTTATTTTCACATTTTTTGCATTTTTTACAAATCATCCCTGTTGCACAAAATCTCATAAATCACCTTTATGTTATTAAAATATGTAATGTTAACATTATTAACCTGAAAAAGATGTAAGAATTCCAAATTGCCTTCTTCTTTCAGTTTGGGAAATCCTGTAGTGCTTCATTTTTCAGTATTTACCATGTCCACCTATGAATACTCAGATCAAACCATTTTCTTAAGAATAGGCAAAAATGCTTTCTAAGGTCTAAATACACCAAAGTCCAACCTCATTATGGACAATTCAGTGCTCGAGCACACACCTGTGCAATAGCAAGTGATAACTTCAGAGTTTTGCAACACAGAGATGCTCCTGATTGTTTAATATCCAAGGCTAACTGTCTATGAATCAAGCACTACTAGCTTCCTGGGATCTATTTCATGTGGACTGCCAGCTATTACAGCAGAGGCTGCAAACTGATGATTTATGTCAAATCCTTAGTATAGTTATTTGGGAGTTCTTACCATCATAAGAGTGGAGGAGGGGGTTGTTTGTTTTGCTTTGCTTTGTTTAGCAAGGGTATTTTTACACGTTGGTTTTTTGCTATTCAAAGCTAATCTTTCTTCCTCTGACGACATCTATGCCAAATTCTGTACAGAAGAAATGCAACTCTATCTTTTGTTTGAAAATATATTCTAGATTTATAGAAGACCCCTTTATTCTGCAGAAATTTGACTTTTTTTTTTCTCACAAGATCAGAAAAAATTTAAAATCAAATTTTGGGATACTATCTTGACTTCTTTTTACAACTAAACATTCTGCCAGCCTCCAATCCAACTACACTTCTCCAGAGTCTTAGAAAAAGTGCTGTTTATCCTCAAGACAGTCATCAATAAATATAACCCCTTTAAAAGAAATCACTTTTTCAGAATTTAAGTGTTTATAGTCAATGCAGAGCTGGTTACTTCCTTTAACTGTTCTAGGCTAATAAAAAAAAATACCATTTTCCCTCTGAAGGCTGTCTACTACTGTTACTACTGCAGAAGGTGGACAGCAAAGAATAAGGTCAATGTGGGATTCATGCAAATAAACACAGATATAAACATTTAAATTAGTTATTTCAGGGTCCATTTATAACCAATATATAGAAATAAGGATATAAGGGCATGAATTCTCTGACCTATTTCAGATATCTGTGGGATCATGTCCAAGAAATATTTCTTTTTCTCTGCCATTTATACAGGGAGAGAGAGTGACTGGTTTGCATGAAAATGTTCATTGGTAGACATCTATTCCTACATGAGCAGAATCTCATGAAGAACTCCAGTTGTAAAAACAGTTCTGTTGTTAAATACTCCATGGCTATTGAGCATTTACTGATGCACAGGCTTTGTAATTGAGTATATAGCTGAAGTGATACATTTCTGAAAATAGAAGAATTAAAGATAACTGAAGTGAATCAGTATTTAAAACTGTAGATTTCTTCTAAATGCAAAGTTATTTTATAGTTGAAACCATATGGCTGTCTTAATACCACACGATAGTATTTTCCATAAATTTAATTTTTTTTTTTTTTCATGGGAAGGACAAAGCAGAAGCCTGTGCTAATATTAATAGCAAAACACATTTGATGCTTTTCATTAATGTATTGTACTTGTGCTCAAAACAATAGGGATATGTGCTCTCCAGGTCCCTTTTTTTCTTCTTCTTTCCTTCTTCCTTTCATTTACATCTCATGACCACTTTCTACCAGTTCAGATACTTCTGACAAAGGACAGAATAAGAAAAAATTATTATGTCATAACCAACAGTTCAAAGACCAGCATCACTCTTGGTACAATAGAGTAATAGAATAAATATAGAATTTCAGAGGAAAGTCTAATTAAGGAAAAAAAAAAAAAGTAATGAATTTAATTAAATAATGAAAAATTAATATAGATTGCAGGAAAAATAGCTTTATATTGATTCACTTGCTTTGTTAATGTCAACCTTCTTATGGTTTTGACCTCATTGAATTGAGTGAAAGATTTCTTAAAACAAGAGTGGAAAATGTGTTGCTTTCTATCCCTTCTCTCACTACACCTCACTGATCTTGTTTTGATGGCTCATTCCAATCCTTTTGAAGCAGCTTTTTAAAATATCTGGGTTTTTTTTCTTATTGAATAGTTAGGGTGTAAGAAAACAGGGGGAAGAAATTTCAAGTTTATTCTCTCATACAAATAAATTAGTTCTGGGTTATACAAGAGAATACTAATAATTTCTTTCAAATACAAAACATGTAATAGAACCTTAGTACTACAAATCTTGCTCAGATGCACATTTTATCAAAACTCTTTTTGAGCAGAAATTTAATGGAAGAATAGGATATTAATGTATTTTTAACTTAATTTATAACCATTTAATTAGCTAGCAAAAATTGCAAACATTTCCTGCAAAATGTAACAAAATTAATTGAGTTGCTATTGCTTTTAGTTGTCTGAAGAGATACTGCTACTTCACTTGTAATAAAAGATAAACAAGAATAGACGGTTTAAACACCCAAGGTAAGATGTAAAAATCCTTGAAAGCTTTGTGTTAACTAGGGAAGATTAAATTAAACTTAAATAAGAAAAAACAGCCAGTAGTCTGTGTTATTTACATCAGTTTTGCCTTTCATTGGATTTTTGTTTCAAATGTATATTCACTGTTCACTTACTGTTGATGGAAACAATGTCTTGTTTTATTGTATTATCTTTCTCCACGTAAAATGTCATCTCCTTCAAAGTTCAGAGTTTCTCTTTACCAATTTAATAAAATCCTAATAGCAGTGATCCATGACTTTTAGGTCAGAGGATGATTGATGACTGCCTGAAGGCATAATAATGTCATTGCCTGAAATAAAAATATAATTCATCTAGTGTGAAATACAGATTGACTTTTAAAGTCTCTGAAGTGTCACATATCTACTGCAAATGCTAACTGCTAATTATTATTCATGTTTTTCACTGTTAATATGCAAAGCAATTTATTATATTCCTTAATGCCATCGTTGGTATTCCTGTATCCATCAGCTGAGTTCAGGTCCCACCAAGAGAGTCCTAATTTGTAAGTTTATTTCTTACATCATCGACTTCAAAAACCAACTTGGGGAGTTATTATTTACTGTCAGTCCACCAATAAATGTCAATATCCCAGAGCAGCAGAGGCAAGTGCTATATAACCAGTAATGTTACAGTTAAACAAACATAAACATGATATACGTCAGCATTGACTTTCTTGTCTATTATGTAAATAAGCTACACAGTGTCTGTGTCTAGACAGATTTTCCTTGATGTTTGATCTGATCATAGGTTCACATGGTCCTACTTATGCAATATTTCTACCAAAACAACAGAAAAACAGCAGCTCTGATTAAATATAGATATATATGCAAATAGATATATACAGCACTTGGAAAATACACACAAGAAAGACGAGAAATACTTTCACAGATGATTCACAGATTGACTTTCACAGATTGACTAATAATTTATAAGGAGGGAGAAATATGTTAATTAATTTTAAAAAAATCCATTTTTCAACCTACAATTCTATATTAGTTTTACAAAAACTTAAAGAACTCTGACAGGAAAATCTGGATAGGAGGAGCCAGCAAGACAGACAGCTTTACTACAGAAACTCACTGAAGTATATTTAATCTACAGACAATGTTGCAATGTCGCTGTCCAACTCAGTTGTAAAGAGACCTGATCTCATTTCCTCCCTTTGTGGTATTTCTACAACTTTTTAACAGAAACAAGAAATTTACCCCTGCAACAATATTTTTTGCAATCTGTTTGCAATTTAATAATGTTACAAAACCAATTTAAATCACTTTTAATCACTTTATTTGGGAAATTGTTTTCTATATTGCAATTAAATAAATAAATTAATAGCAACATTATTAATAAGGAGAGAAACCTCCTATTTATGAAAGGGATTCATAATTAAGTTTGCACTGTGAAATAAAATTTCCATGCCTCCATAGTGAAAACATTGTGAGGAATTTCCTATATGAAGAAATACTGAATTTAAGTAGGAAAAAAATACAGCAAAATATAACATACATACATGCATTTTCAGTAGAGTATTAAGTATTATGGCTTTCTTCTTATTGTTACTGAAAAGATAATGTGAAAATAGAACAAAAAAAAATCAGGAAGAATAAGCGCTTTTTGAAGTTAGATGTTTGAATAAATTTAAATATTAAAAAGTAAGAAGGAGCAATTCTAAGCAGTAGGGAAACCTAGTCATCTGACACCATAACTTAATACCCACAACATTATTGTGTACACACAAGGTGAATAGCTAAGCCCTCATTAGTGGAGATCTGGGACTTTGTTCATTTGCATAAGGACTGGTGAGTAATACAGTTTGAAAAAGCATCTTTCATCACAGAGAACTTCTTTCTCTGATATCCACAAGGCACTGGCTAAGGCAGGACTTGAGGAGATGTACAATCTTTATCAACAACTTTTAGTACTGATATGAGCCTTACTGTTTCCAGCTTGCTATTTATATGTTATTTATATGTATTTATATGTATTCATGTCATAAATATATTCTTCTAAAAATGTCATTTTAAACTAATTTATCCATCTATTTTCTACCATTTAATTTACAATTATATATGTTTATTGACAGTGGTAGTGGGATTCATCTCAACTAGTACTAAATATTATTTACCAACAATATTAGTTAGTAATTAGATGCCAGATACAGAGTGAAAGCAACTCAAACCTACTCCCCAGATGAACCAAACCTTGAGTACATCTCCTTAGTTCCAACTAAATAATCTACTTAGTATGACCAGGAAAACAAACAAACAAAAAAAGAGCAATAGATGAACTTTGTTTCACAGATGTTCTTAACTTTGCACTATAAGAACATATTTGGGACAGGAGACAATAGGGAAATAACTACCCTGGGGACAATTGAGTTGGACACAGAGATCAAGGAAATCCAAAAGGTTGGTTTGCAGCTGTGTGATTTAGCAAGGCTGTGGCCAGTTTATTCCAACAGTCTACTTTAGAAAGCGATACATTATTTTTAAAAATGGCCTCTGGAGAGAGCAGGCAGAGACATCTTATACATCGATGCTATGTAGAAGGCTGAGATCAAGGTTGAGCCTTTACATGAACATCCAGGACCTGGCAAGTTTTGTGACCAGGGAAAATGTCTTGTTCCCTTGGCATTGGTCAGAGACAGACTGGAAGTGCTGGGTCTCTGAGGTATTTGAGTAGGGGGTGGAGAGAATAGAAATTCTAGAAGTGAAATTTTTATCCACCCACTGACCTCATCCTACTGAGTAAAGAGATTCTAGATTGTATGTCAGTGAGTCACGTCATTGTGACTTTGTGTCTACCTCACTTCTAGTTGGCTCCATCATCATATCTGAGCACAAGCTAGCCACTGTAAGATTCATTTATGGCCTGCAGAGAAAAAGAGGTGAAACTAGTCATTTTTTAGTGTACATTTTATTACAGAATTGCCCTCTGGGTGTTCCTGTTCTTTCCAGTCTTTGTGTAAAGTGAACACAAGTAATTCTCCCTGTGATTCCTTTCTCTCTCCTGCAACAATTATTCTCAATTCAAGTAATATATACAAGAACAGATGATCATTTTGTAATCTGAATGTCTAGAAACACAAACACCAAATTAAACTTGCTCTTCCAAGAGCCTTCTAACAATACCATTCTCCACAACTTGTAATGGCTGTATCACTTCTAGAACAGGAATTACACACATATCAATGATAGACAACATTAATATAACTATTTATAGATTTGATGTTCTCTGTCAGGATTCATTTCTAGACCATGCAGGAGAAGGAAAATATTTATTTCAAACTGGACTTCTAATATTTAAACAAACTAATTTTAATCACTAAATTTATTAATTGTACAAAACACTCACCGATAATACAGAATAAGTATAACCAAAGTTTCTCTCTTCAGTGGGTTTAAAAATCAGCTTTTTACAAAACAGTAGCACTTGTATAAAAATCTCAAAACAGTAATTTAACAGGTGGCATAGAACAAATAATAATTAATTATTTTTTAATAATTTTCAGGTAATGCATTGTATTCAGGAGTCAAAATGTCTCATGGTTTAGATGTGAAAACCACAAACTATCCCCTACCTATTTACTAAAACTTTCACTTTTTTCTGCATCATCCCTTATGTGTTGTCAACACATAGATTTGTGAGCTGTCTAGAGTCAAAAAGAATGTTACTGCTTTAAAAGTAAGTCAATATGGTAACTTGGAGACTGCATCATGTCTCTGCATCACAGTAGAACTGTGAAATCAAGAACTGGACTACAGCACAGAGAAATTTGCTGTAAATATGTTCACCTTTCCAAAGTATTTCTAAATTTTTAAAATAAGAACACATATTTGCATGTGTGTGTATAGGTGAATATAAATATATATATATAGTACAAACAACCTAATACAGGAATATGAAACTGATTTGCAGCAGTTTATTCATGCTAAACTTAACAGCATGTATAAATATTTTCAATATATAAGTATTTATTGAAAGGATTTCAGTGTCCATAGAACTACACTACATAGTTAAAACTTTCTCAGACAATAATAAGCTATTTATTCCAGTCATTTATGAATTACAGTCTTTTCTCAGCTCTGACATTTCTAGCATATTCTATTGAAGCTTTGATACACCTGGTATCCAGTTTCTTTTCAACGTAGTTTCCAGAAAAATAACTCTCATGCATCAGTTGAAAATTAATCAACCTGTAGCTTGTGCATTTGTCAACACTGAATGCACTTTCAACACTGGAAGGTCACAAAATCTGGTTTTATGAGCTACAAATAACATTTCTGCTCTACATTTACCTTCTCAGAAAAAAATGTTTTAAAATGTCAACTCTCTCAACATGACATAGTATAATCACTTTATTCTTGTAATCAAGCATGAAACAACATAAAAAGACTTCATACAAACATATAAATACTATAAAGTAATAAAAACCTGTAGTCTTCCAGTCTCAGGAATGGTAACTTGCTCAGTTACCAATGGTAACAGCTGATCAAAGACTGGTTTCTTCTTGTTTCACTGTCTATCGGTCTGATAAGTTCTCCCTCAGTTACTCTGAGCTGTCCAGGCAGGATGCAGCTGTAAACTTGAAGCTATGTTAACATAGTTCTGTCTTTGAGTTAATAAGTCCTGCTGAGAATAAAAGACTATGGAGACTAATGCAGTTTCAGATAGGAGAAAAAGACAAAAAATCCATGATTGTTAATAATCACTCTGGTTTTTAATAAATAAAAAATAAATTCTTCATTCAGATACAATCTCATTAAAGAATTAGTGAAATTCTTTTTTAAATTCTTTGCTAAGTAGGTTTTATCAGTGAGAAAATTATATGGAAGTTTGATTTAGCAGCTATAAACGTCATTAAACAAATATGCATTCTTCAGACTTAATTACACATTACAATATCAAACAGTCAAAAGTCCAAGAGATAATAAAGTGTAACTGTCACTACCAAGAGTGCAATATTATCTTAATAATTTAAAACAGATTGGATATAAGAAATTACAGTCAAGACATAAGAATTTGTAAGCGGGGTAAATCATGTATCCTGCCAAAGGATGAAATTACTTTTCTGAACACATGACCAATCTATTTCTATTCTTAGGATCAACACTTCTCTTCAGAGTAACAAAATTGTCTTTAATTATTCTGAAGCATATGAATGACTCACCATTTTTTGTACAAGCATTGTTTGTTTATTTTTTAAATCTATTAACACTCCTCCAAAATCTACATTTGTAGAAGAAAGTCCAGACAATTAAACAAAAATGTTAAGTGAATCATGATGAAATCTCTAGTATGTTATCACTCATAAGGGTAAAGTTCATCCTTAATTCTATTAAGTCTTATGCTTGCACATCCCATCCTTAGTAAATAGCCTGGACAACACCACTTAAGTGAATATAAACTGAGTGTATGTGAATTGAATATGTGAAATTATCTGAAAGAATGTTTGCCTCAAATTGATCATGTTAAAGAGGAACCCAGCCCTCAGTGGGATTAAGCAGTAACAAATGAGAGACAAAGAGACTTTTGAAGCAAAGAAGGAAACAGCTGGAAGAGAAGTCTAATGAAAACATGAAAATACTCAACAGAGGGCAAGGGAGAAACCTTGTAGTGAAAGCAGTGGCAGTGAGACTTTGTTTGACACTAAAGACATCAGCATGTGCCATCACAACTACTGCCTGTTCTGGGCACAGCAGCCTCCCCAAACGCTGCCTTGAGCTACTGCACTCCATCAAGTTGGGTGACACTTCAGGGTGCAACACAAGGGGACAACACCTCAGATGTGTGTTTTGCCTCACGGGACACTTGAAGAGCAGTGTGTGCACTTGCAGGTTGTAGGAACAGTACAGATACACGCAAAGCTCAAACACCCATGTCTTCACCAGAAGCCGTGTGTATACCTTGCATTCCCAGGGAAGGACGTTGTTGGTAACCTACAAGGCCTTTGAGAAAGGGGATATACACGTAAATGTGATGTGTGGGTGGGTTTTATGTGTGTGTGTGTGTGTTGGCAGGAGGAAATAGGAACATTTTTGAACTATTCATAAAAATCTGCACAGGAGTTTTTCAGTTTTTATTAATATTTGGTTTAGTTGATCTATTGCTAATATTTATCCTGATCATGTAGTTCACTGATTGCTGGTGATCAGTGATAATAAACATGTTAATAAACCAATTAATCACTTCAATAATATTTGTTTTGTGTGTTTTAAATATGAGCTAAGGAGTTCCATCTTGGAAAAATCATGTCATAAAATAGATTAACATCATACAACACTAGCTAGTGAACTATCAGTACTATTTATATCTAAAAAAAAAAAAAAGATGGTCATGCTATAATGCCACACAGTGTATTTTGCTTACCTTAGACAACTTTGACAGACAATATTGAAAAATAAAAGTTCTCTAAAAAAATAAGTGCATATTATATAATCCAAGCTCATCACCTCAAATCTGATATATTTAATATCAACAAAGCTTTCTACAAATGCGTCTATGTAAAATCTGAAGAACAAGAACGAGTTTTGGGCAATTTGCCAGCCTTCAACGATGAACACATAATTACAGCCTCCCATAGTCTACCAGTTGACTTAATTGGCTAGTAATTGACATAGGGTTTGCCAAAAAAGAGATTTATATTCACAGATCATTAGACCAAGGATGTTAAACATTGTACTGCATGACTCATTATGGCTTGTGCTGTTAATGTAAGAGAAAGCTAAACAGGAAGGACTGCTGAGGCAGATGCATTCAGGTCATTCATGAAGCCAGAGACATGCCCTGTGTCACTATGGAACTACACAGGTTCTTGGGAGCCACTTTTCTCTGAGTTACTTCCAGAAATATTCCCATCTTCACCTTTTGAGATATGAATATTTCCAAATAAACTTCCCACCTTATAATCTCATGTACCAGACATGACTTTAGGAAGGATGGCCACCTTTTCTCTGGACACACTGAGAATTTTAACCTAAGGGTCAGTTTTTCAGTAGGACCTAGTACCTAAAGTACTTAGTTCTTTCTGAAATCCAAGTTTCAATATGCAAATAATGCAGACTAAAATGTGAAACAGTCTCAATGTAAAAAGAAGTCTTTCACATGAAAACTTGTCATGGAAGGCAAAAAAGCACGATGATTTGGTGAAAATAATTCCCTTCAGAAATCTTTCAAAAGATCTCTTGCAAAAGACTTAGTGCCCAGAACATGAGACAAATATTTTAAAGCTGATGACATATTTGAAAGTATTGACATATTAAAAAAGTGGTGGATTTTTTTTTTTGCATTTCACCCTCAACAAGCTGAAACTCTCCAAATAGAAATCTGTATTTGTGTGTGTGCACTCACATGTACACTCATATTTGTGAAGAAATGGAATTCCTCTCCTTTCTTCTCTCTTCTGGCTGTCGGCATTTTTTCTCTTCCTTATGTCTTTGGGAGTTAGGTTCTTTTTCTCATTCTCAGTGATTACTAGAGAAGGGCTTCTTTTTTTAACTTGAGGGTCTATTTTAGCAATACATTTAAATATTGCTCTGCAATAGCATTCCCCTCCCTCACAAGCAAGCAAAGTGAATTTGTTAAAGTTTGCTTGCAGCTTTGGAGGAAAGGAGAATCACATATGCCAGCCAACCTACTGCAGTGTCTCTGAGAAATTGATCTTGTTCTGCTGTGTCAGAATAAGACTTTGATAATAATGACATTTTCAGCTGCAGACAAAATCCTTTTTAATTCATTTGAAGGGGAAGAGGCTGAAATGATTTTCTATTCCAGGATGTCCTTTACAGCTTGACTTACTTTTCAGGGCTAACTCTCAGTTCAGGGGCAGGCAGGGAGTTCCTCCTGACATGACCCTGAAAAAAAAGGAAGTATTCCAAGGAGTTGGAGTTTTAAAATTATTCATTGAATGCTTTTCCTTAAAGATCACATCCTTGAGTCTCCTACTTGAGAACTTAATTAGGGGAGTAACAGAAATGTTGTAGAGTGAACTGACAAACTTTAGGAAACCGTGATATATAGATGAGGCAGAAGGGAATAGAATCGAAATTATTTTAATTTCTCCTGTGCCTCTCCTGTATTGGTGATGTCATAATGTCCAGTTCCATGCCAGCCTAACCATAAACTTTTTCTTTTCCCTACTGATTTTTTGCATGTTTTTTCATTATATTCATACAGATAGCTGTATGCTGTCTTAGTAGAGGATTTCCAGAATGCCCTAAGGTCCAATGTCATCTCCAGATACTTGATCCTGTTTCAAAGCATCAGCTAATTTTTCCCTCACATTAAAAACTGCTTCAGTTTCTAAAATTATTGGTATGCCACCTCAATCAATTGAGAGTAGGAATTTTATTCAGTGTAATAGTTGAAAGGACTGGATGATTTATCTTGCAAAAAGTTTTTGTCAGTTTCAGAAAAACCTGGGAGTTTTGAGAGGTGAATCTGTTTCTCATTCTCTAGACAGCCATTCCCATGCAACTATTAATTTCAAGGTTTAAAACTGACATTAAAAAAGGCTTTATGTGCTTAAATTTATCATTTTAAATCCTTTCTTCTGACATCAGCATTCCAGCTCTGCACATGCAATTTGCCCATAGATGACTGGTGAGAAGTAGTTTAAAGACATTTTTTACACAGATTTACAAATTAAAAAAAAAAAAAAAAAAGAAGTACCGGAGGAACAACAAATATACAAGTGTTGGGCAAGGAATGAAAAGCTATTCTTTAATGATTAATTGCAGTTCTTGTCTCCAGGAGAACCTGGGGTTTCTATAGGAACTAGCTACAACTAAGGCACTTTCCTTCTTTAGCTCACCATGTCTGAAGGCAAAGGACAACTTGGACAGTCAGCTTCTTCCATGTTATATTTGCACTTTTAGTGTAGCCAGATAAGTGCAAAAAAATGCATCTACCTAAGCACCACATCATCCAGCCCATGGCTGATGTCTGTGTGGTATCAATACCCTTTTCATTCCTCAAGCATCTATTCAGTCCATCCAGAGTTACCAGCGGGGATCAGGCACATCAAAACAAACTGCATGGTCTCACACTGTGGCCCAGTTTCAGCGGGGACTTCTCCAGTGGAAAGTACAAGATGCCTCAAAAGCAATAAAGTATATTATGAATCAACAAAATGATAGTCTATGCACACTAGTTGTTTAGCTATTATTCTTTAGATATTTTTGCTCATCATTTGAGGAACAAGTCATGCAGATAAATGGAAATTTTCTCACTGAAGGCAAGGTTATGATAAAGTAAGCAAATTTTGATCTTTGAAACTTCTCTGCAAAAATTGCATGGATTTTGTTCCTTGTTCAGAGATAAGGTTTGCAAGTTTATCCTGGCATTTTGAGGTTATTTATGATTGGAATGAAAGTAATGAATGCATGGAGATTGGTTCAATATATTTATGTAAGCAACAGTGCCATAAAAACACAATTTCATGTTTAAGCCTTATATTTTCATAGAAACACAGTTTTGCTCACTGTCTTTGCATGCATGCATCTGTGCAGACATAGATATGTGGTTACAAACAGGTATAAACATAGATATAAACTAGATACAGACATAGATATAGATATATTGTCTTAAAAAAATAAAGAAAAAATCCCACATACAACTAGCTTCTCAGCTGGTTGAAATCAGTACTTCTACTTTCTAAGACAGAAAACAGCACTATCCTTTGAAAGAAACATGAGAGGAGTTCCTGACAAAATCTGAAAATAAAACTTTCAAATAGATGGCTGACTCAGTGTTTATCTATGGCTATTACACTCTAAAAGGAAAAAAGGTAAGCAATTTCACATGCATTCCAGAGGGACACAGCTCATAATAAGAAATTGCCTCTCAGATAAAAAACCCGAACCCAGCGGCAAAAACAACAAAACAAAACAAAAACAACCAACCAATCAACCAAAAAAACCCAAAAAAACCCCAACCACAAAACCAAAAAACCCCCACCACTCACACAAAACAAAAAAAATCCCACAACTTGGAGCAAGGTGTAAAGTACCCAATAACACTGAAAAGAAATATCACTGACCATCAAAGATCACTTTTACTACAAAGATGTTGATGTATTCCCTAAGACTAATAAGATTTCCCTGTATATAAGTTTTAGTAATCCCTACTTGAAAAATATTCAATATACTTGCTCCACTTTGACTTGTGTACTTTAGCTCATAAGGTCACAGCAACCCTCTTATCAGCCAACAGCAGAGCTGCAGCAGTAATAGCCGATGTCATCTTAGATTAATGCAAGTGAAAATTGCCTGCAATTTTTTATACTTCTGTCTCTTGTGTGCACTTTAAAGTTTCATTTTTATCTCAGAACATCCATGGTCACACCACTGCTGATAATTCAGGAAAATATTTGAACGCACCTTTAGTAATGATTATCATCTTCAGTAATAATTATTTCTCTAGAATTTGTGAGAAATCAAAGGAGAATGCATCCCAGGAATTACATGTGGATCAGTGCAAATACATAGGCTTCTGCCTAAATCTACTCTAAAAATACACTTACATTTCAGTTTTACTTTTTACCTTAGACATTGACCCCCTTGACAAAGTATCAGCCAAAATCATGGATTTCTCCTACTCTAACAGAAGAGCAACCAGAACTTTTTTGATATCCTGATCATTCACAGAGTAGATAATTTTGAATTATGCATGATGCTGGTATATTTTTTTTACCGCAACATGAATGTCATATCTTTGCATTGTTAGCAGTTTGTTTTGCAGTGTCATAAAAAAAAAGCGCAAGCTTATTTTCCAACTTTATTAGACTACGTGGACAGAAAGAAACCCAATATATGGGTATCATGTATAGAAACATATGAATAGAGTAAAAATACTGTAATTAATTTAGCACAATTTCTTTTGGAAAAAAAAAGACATGTAGAAAGTATAAGAAAGTATAAGAAAGTATAAGAATTGTGCTTCTTTTTTTCTCCTCAATATTTTAAAATAAATTATCTCTCTAGAACTGATTTTTTTTGTTTTCAATACTATAAATTGAATTAAAGTGAAGAGGTCTTTCTGAAGTTCAAAAATATCATTGTTTCCCCTCCGTCTTTTGTAAATAAAAAGTTAAAGTGAAAAATCTTTAATACAGAAAAAAACCTGCATTAAAATCTACATTAAGAACTTGATTTAACTCAAGTTGAGGAGGCACTATTCTTTTCTGATTAAAAACTTCTTTTCCATGTAAAAGAATCATTATTATGATTTTTTATATTGTTAAGGGTGAAATGTAAAATAAAATATGCTAAGAAACATGCCTGAGACATACCTATTTTGGACCACAAAGTGTGCATGGTAATCACAACCAACACTTTTATCCATGCCACATCTCATTAAAAGGAACTTTGTGTACAACTGTGGAGGACAACCATATCAAGCCTAACACATTCTGAAAGTAACACAGTTGGAGGCAATGACAATTTAGCGTGGAAACTGCTATTAGATTGCATATATTATTCATATTTTTAGCATAATTCTCATGTGGAAAGCAAGAATTGTAAAAAGAGATAGACAATATGAGGAATACTATATAGTAAACAAGTTCAAATTTTGATGCAATCACAATGTCATACAAATATTAAATTTTATTCAAATTACATACACATAGGTATATTTAAAGCAGATATTCTTGCAATTTTAAAGAAAAATTACCTACAAGAAGGAAAAGGAGAGACAAGAAATACAGAGTCCCGAGTTTGTGTAAAAAAAGAAAGTCAGTATCTCCAAATAGAAAAATGATTAAGGAACATATTTTAATGATTATGAAGTCATATCTAAATTTTGAAATTTAAGTTTTGAAATTTGTTTGGATTTTGCATTTATTGTACATACAATCCAACAAACACAAGTGTGGCAGTGATCCAGCCTGCCTTCTCAATGAGGATTCATGACATCAATTGGGTTAATTTTCCTCCTCATGACAGTGGGTCAGAGGGAGAGGGAGAAGGCGTGGCTGAGGAACTTCCCGGGCTTTAAGCTGTCCATCATTTGTTACACCTCCACCCCGCTTCCCTCAGAGTGATTTTAATATTCATAGACTTGATTTAATATTCATGTTGTACTGGAGAGTTCAGGTGTTCTATTATCCCCATTGGTTTGTTTAAATTTGTCCCTCCTTCCCCTCCAAGTTATTGGGTACCTGTCACCCTCCATCATTTCCTCATTGGTGTATCCCTGTTCTCCACCCCCTTTTTCTTGTCCTTAAAAACCCTTGTAACCGGCATTTGCAGCTCATTTTGTAGCCTTTCTCTTGGTGTGGTTTTGCACCTCCAGCCAGATAATAAGCACAAGACTGCGGCCACGTTCGCAACAGTATCCATTGTCTGCTGCCAGCCCCAGCCTGGGCGACAAAGCGAACAGCTCTTCTCAGAGCTGCCACCGAGGCCTTAAAGACACAGAAAGCCCCGCTGCCAGGGTGATTTTGATCTTGTCACCTGCTGACCAGCTGGGTGGTCAAGCCGACAGCGACACGTAAGGTTATGTCTTCATCAAGATAATTAACTGACAAGGAAAGGTTTGGGTAGATCCACATCAAAGTTCTGGCTTACACAAAAGTCTGAAACATTGGAAAGTGTTGTAATCTTCCATATAGAAAAATAATAATAATACTTAGCATTTGTTGTCACAAAAAAAAAAAAAAAAAAAAAAAA
>VZTJ01006732.1:292404-364191 GCA_013397795.1 Orthonyx spaldingii
CTCCAGTAAGCACCAGAATCTTTTTTTTTTTTTTTTTAAACCCAGAAAAAGCAGTTCCAAATATATTATGAGTTTGATGTTTCTGGACAAGATATGAGAAATGATTTATAGGATCCAGAACAAATTAAAGTTGATCCACTCCCATGCGCCTGACCAGAGATGACAAAAAGTCCTCCCAGATATTGCAGAAGAATAGTTTACTGAGAAGATTCCAGCAGATAATTAAGAAAAAATGAGGGTTTTTTCTATGCTATTACTTCAAGTTTTGGTAAGAGTAAAATAGGATACATTAAAGAGACCACTTGAAGTGCCTGGATTTATACTCACATAATAACATGGGTGTAAATAGACTAATAAATAAAAGGTATTTCGCTTTAATACAGAAATGTTTTACCCACAAAGAAGAATTTTAAATCTAAATCTTTAAACAAAACACACCATAATATAAATCCTGTCTCAAATCAGAATAATATTAACAAAAGCTTGAATTCTTCTGGTTTTGGTTGTAATAGAGTTAATTTTATTCATAGTAGTTCCTAAGGTGTTCTTTTGGATTTGTGACCAAAACAATGATGAAAACAAGGGAATGTTTTAGCTATTTCTAAACAGTGCTAACAGAGTAGCAAGGCTTTTCTTGCTTCCCCGTGCTGCCACGCTAGCAAGGACTGCAGGGGATACACAAGAGGCTGAAAAGGGACACAGCCAGGACAGTTGACCTCAACTGACCAACGGGATGTCCCATGGCATATGATGTGGTGCCCAGAAGTTAAAGCTGGGGGAAGAAGGAGGAACGAAGGTCACTTGGAGTGACAGTATTTGTCTTCCCAAGTTACTGTTACACAGGATGAGGCTCTGCTTTTCTGGAGATGTCTGAACACCTCTCTGGTTTCTATCCTTCCTAACATTTTAGAAAAACAAGACTCCACAGTATGGTATTAGAGAAACATTAAGAGTGATTGTTAGCATCTAAAAAAGTTTCTTCTATTAAAAAGGAATCTATAAAACGCTCTAAATATGTTATTGGATGGTTTTATGTGGAATGGAGAAAGTCTGTGAAGGCCCCTTTAAAGTAAGAGGAGACCATGGACAATACATTTGTCTTTAAAAAAAAGGTCTCTAACTTAAGTTTATGCTCTGCATGTGAGAAAGAGAAAGAGAGATAGCATTTAGCTTCCACATTATCATAATTTTTATAAAATCACATAAAAATTGTATTCTCCATTATAATTGTATTTTTACATATTTTCCTGAATGGAACAGACAAAGTAAAGATATTGTCAGTATGCTCTGAGCATGATAAAGGAAACCATTTAAGCAGAGGCATTGCTGGACAACAAAGAACCAACAGAGAGACCTTTTAAAATTACCCTAATACTAAGAACATGTTATTGTCTCTTGATTGTAATTTGCACCTTCTCAGACACAAAGCTAATCACCAGCTAATTGCTAATCCATAAAATCACACATCATTAGTTCCAGTATTCATGGAACTGCTTAGCTAAAAAATGTAAAGTTACTTCTAGCAAGAAATAAAGATGCATTGGTGTAAAATAATGTTCATATTGCTTATTTCACAATCCTTTTTTAATTAAATGCTTATCATTTTCCAGTTAGTCAACAGACACATAGAAAAAGTTCATTTTTCAGCATAAATGAATCACAGAATTCTACCTGTTTTGCAGTAGAAGTGTGTTTATAAAGCCATATTCTTCTGTTAAACTAAATCTTGTAAAATACATTTTGTTTTGAGAGGACAATTTTTGGCTTGTCTGTGTGAAACACATACAGGAAATTTTAAAAGATGTGCAGCTGTGTCACCTTCACCATTTTTTGCTATTTGCCATTTACTTGTGTTTTGCTTATTATTAACCCTGTTATTAGTGAGTGAGCTCTTGTATAGTAATGAAGCTACCAGACCTTTTTTGTGTGTACATTTTTTCAATGCATTATGCTTTCCAAAGACTTAGCAGGTTTGCATATCAAAGCTTTTCCTTGCGGACCCCTAAGGGACTAATTTCTCCACAGTAACACTAGACACTACAGTATAATGCTTGATTTATTTTTCTATCAACTATTGTTCTATACCTACACAGTCTTTTCTATTTGTTACTGTCTAGAGGATACAGCACTGACCCTGCCTGCTCAATGTGCAGGGACTCATGCCTGCAAGCACTAAGGCTTTGTAGGACTTATCCCTGTGCCTTTACTTGTCATATCAGCAGCTTCATCTGCAGAAATACATTCTGACTGAGTAAGCCTGAGGTAGACAACGCTTAATTCTCCATTACAAAATCTTCCAGGAAGAAGGGAGAGATTCAGCTGCAGGGCATCCATCCTGTCAGCACCCTATTATCCTAACACACCATTTACTCTGTTACTGGTTTTAAGCTGGCCTTACTCAGTCTCATCATCATGTTAGAGCCTTGTCCTGGATCACGGTACACAACATATTTTTATTCAGGTGCTATACTGAGACTCCAGCTATTTGTCTTTCTTGTACCTCCTTATCATACCATCATCACCTATGAATAAATGGAGTTCAGAAGATTTCCAATACTTGAATTAGATGTTGCAAAGTCAAAATGTGAGCTCGTTTATACCGGGAAGGAAAACAAGTAAGCCACGGAGAAACAGCTATTAATAATAATTTAAAAATATGTTGTTTCTAGATTTTACTCTCCCATAACTGACAGAATGGATCCAAGCTTTGCATTGATATGCAACACAGTCACATATAACAGATATCCATGCAATGGATCACAAACATCACATAACATTTACCATTTTCCTCCCCATACTTTTAATCCCCCAAGGCTTTAGGCACCATATAGTAACACTAGCACACCGAATAAAGTGATCACAGGGTACAGAATCAAAATCCAACACACAGAAATAAGGGGAGATTAAGGTTATTAAGAACCTATAATTTATTAAACATGCCCAAAATTTTATGCAATTTTTTCTAAGGGTTTCATGGAATACTTGTGAAAGAAATCTATTTTTCAAAACTTCATAAGGATTTTCACTGCATCCAGGTGATGATAAGGGTGTTTAAAAAGTTTTGCAAAATATAGCTGAGGTTTCAAAAGAAGAAATACCAGAAAAAATGCATCAAATAGAAGGTCAATAAAAGTTTGGAACATTACAGTGATTTGAAAATTTCAGATTTGAAATACTAATTTTGTTTTTTGTGTTCAGTAACTTCATTCATTATTCAAGTTTATTCTTCTTAAATTCATAGAAATGGAATTGTGTTGAATCTGTTGTCTCCTTTTTTTTTCATCTTTAAAAAAGTCTACAAAAGCATGCTGATGCTCTGTTAGAGAACAAATTTTCACATCACAGCCTGGAAAAAAAGGAGACTCAGGGGTGACCTTACCAGTCTCTACAACTGCCTCAAAGGTGGTTGTAGTCAGGTGGGGGTCAGTCTCTTCTCCCAGGCAACAACTGACAGAACGAGAGGGCACAGTCTTAAGCTGTGTCAGGGGAAGTTTAGGTTAGATGTCAGGAAAAAAATTCTTCAGTGAAAGAGTGATTGGGCAATGGAATCGTCTGCCCAGGGAGGTAGTGGAGTCACCATCCCTGGATGCGTTTAAAAATAAAAGACTGGATGTGGAACTCAGTGCCATGGTTTAGTTGATGAGGTTAGGTCATACGTTGGACTATATGATCTCAAAGGACTTTTCCAACCTAGTTCATTCTATGATTCTGTGATTTTGTTTTTAAAATTACAGGTTATTGAAGGTTATTTAAACCAGTTAACCAGAATGAAAAAAATGGTTTCAGAGAGTAAACCTTATGTCATTCTGGCTACATCTATTAATCAACTTTTGAGGAGAAACTGTTCACCTGATTAAGATATATAGATCTGGCCTCTTGTTTCTTCAAAGTTATAAAAAAGAGTATAAAGAAAAAGAATTGCATTCTGAATGGACTTTTTAGTTTATTGTGTTACTAGGACCACTTTATAGTCTTGGAAAAAATATCAATACGAAGCTTTATACTGTTACCTAGGTCTAGTTCATCAATGTTCTTATACCATCAAGGGTTAATGGCTATATTTCACTGTTTGAGGAAGGTACTGAGAGTATCCTCATAAACAGTTTGCATGATTAGGTCTTTACAACCAGCAGACCTGTAAATTAGCACTGCAAACAGACTTTGTGCAGAAAACGTCATTCTGTTGATCAAGTATGATCCTGAATGCACAAGCATACCCTGTGCATTACTGTGAAACTGAGTTTCCTAGAAATTAACTTCTCTGTAGCCAACAGAAACAACAGCCTTGGAGTGTCCTTTTCTAGTTTTTTCTCACTGTTTCTAAACTCTACTGATCAATAATATCAAATGATGATTTGTGTCTAGTGACTAACAAATCCCACTATGTGATTCTACATATTTCAATACGAAATAGTGGAAAAGTATTTAAGTAGGCTAAAGTATGGAAATAACAAGAGAAAGTACTCCTCTAATGAAAAATACAATTACTGTGAAGTGTTCTTGAGAGATAGAGTAATAGAGTGGATCTGTGTTCATTTTAAAAAAAAAATAATTAAATAAATCCAGAAATTGATGTACTTGGATTATTCAATATTAAGCAATTCTATAGAGTGAGACTGTTCACTGAAGTGGGAGAACAGAACACAACACTAATGGGTAAGCTGATTCTGCAAGCGAAAAAATTTTGATGCCAACATCACTGAAATACAGCTATGTTAACAATTCAGGTTGTTGTTTAGGGTTTTCAAATAGGCACACAGTATTTTTTTCTCCCACTATCATAGCTATCATGTTTGGTTAACCAAAGGTAGAGAATTGTTTCTCACAGGGAAAGGTCGGTCATTCCATGGAATTTCATAAATAAAGTGAATCTACTCTCAAGAACAACATTGGAGTCTTATACCAATGAGAGACAGAAATGTGTTTTTTCATTTGTAGCTTCTGTATGTCAGAAAGATTTAAACTACTGAATGAAAAAATAATGTAGAATAAGACAGTTAAAATTGGGGGAAAAGAATGTCACAATAATGAGAAAATCTTTCTACGTTGTAAAAATTGTTTGATGGGACTGAGTTTGGCTTTTTCTTTAGAAATGCAGTTATGATTTAAAATTAGTGTTTTGTCATTTAAAGTACAATTAGATGTGTAAGTCAATTCTGTTAGAACTCCATGTTTATTTGAAGTGGGTATCCTATGTGTAAACTACAGTCTGGTTGGTCCTCACAGACCATTCAAATTAACAACATGCTTTCTCAACAGGGAAGACAAACCTTGAAAGTAGTTACAGAAAGGAAATTATCCTGATGATTCATAGAAAGGAGATTTTTATTATCCTCCAGTGTTTCAATAATTGAATTATTAATCCATAAAAGTATCATTTTTTCATTGTGTCTCTGGGATAACATTCAGGGATGTAGTAAAGACAATTTCTATCATTTGTTGTGTCATCCAAGTCTTAGTATTAGTTTTAATGAAGAAACTGAGTACATTCACTTCTGCCTTTATATTATCAAGAGTATTCAGATCCGTATTGCAGAAAATATTATTACATCCCTGCAGTTGGGACATATGATAGCGCAAAATATTTAGTCTGGATGTTTGTTTTACTTTTATTGTCAGGATTTATCCAACACCTAACTGTAAACGTTACTATTAGGGTGTCTAGCTAGTGAAAATTCAAACAAACAAAAAATCAATGACCACGCACCGATCAGAGAAACAATGACAAAGTGGGGAACCCAGATAAACAAAATCAACTACTTCTAAGACCATCAAAACTGAATGATTAGGTCGTTGTCCTTATTCCAAAACCCACTAAGATGATTCAGTAGAAGAAACTGCCTCCAGAATGCCATTTACATCACTACTGAGCAAATGCAGCACTTACTAGGATGCGTCAGGGCAAGGTTATGATATTGGAATACTTGGTACTGTACAGGATTTTTCATGGGTTTTCCAGGGAAAGGGAAAGACCAGGACAGGTCGTGGAGGGACAAGTTTGGAAAAATGGAGAGAGAGGAATAAAAGCAGCCAGTCATTTTTAAGCTTCTGCCTGATCAGTACACTGAGCTGCATAAGCCCTGCACAGTTTGTGCTATCTTCTTATTGAACTTTATTTCTTTCTATATTTGTGTTTGAATACACTCATTCTGTATGTGCATGTGTGGGCAGGAATTCAGGTGAGGTGAACCACTACTGAACATGAAGTACAAATTTCAGAAATATGTTCAGGATTTCTTTGGGATAGGGCTAGTTGGTTTGTGTCAATCATATCAGGGATCACTATAACATCTTTACAATGTAGACAAATAAGTTCTAATGCCTGGGAATGTTCATAGCATCATTTAATTTCTGAAATATACTGAGTCTCATTGACTTCGTAGAGTGTTGTGCTATGTACAGCTGTTTCACCCTATGGCTGTTTTCCATTGTGTTTTGTAGTTCATGTTAGTTTTTAAATTTTAATTATTTCTTTTTGCTCTTTTTTTTTTTTTTTTAATCAGACAATTTAACTTTTATGTATTCAAAATATAAACTTTTCATTTCTTGAAAATCTAAAAGCCAAAATAGGATTAATAACAGTTAAATATATGTCAGCTTTTTAAAAGGAGACCCTGATTTGTAAGAATATAGACCAGATAAATTGTCAGGAGATAGGCTTCTGAAGCAATTATTTCTGTATTCTGAAGCAATTATTTCTGTATTTAAAATTTTTCTTTGAAAAAGCATTCTTTTTAGTAAATCTGTCATAGGTATTCATATCAATTTAATACATAGATGTGAAAAAATGCCTTTTAAAAATTAGATACCTATCCTTCTATTTGTGACTAAGACTGTTTCAATAATACTTATCAGAAGAGAGCCAAGTATTTTTAGTAACATTTAGAGGATGACACAGGGAGCCTGAAATAGTAACCTGTCTTGAAACAGTGATCTTTAAAAACAATTCAGCTGAATCATAATATTGTTGTTCAAGTACATTTTGTCAGTGAATTGTGTGTTTGAATGTGAGCTTTTCTCTTATTTCACAGTTGGTGCACCCACCCAGTAAGAGTTCAGAACAAAAAGCTGTTTTTTTAAGATTGGACAAGAACTTATTGTTTGTCCAAATAACTGAAGGATTAACTCACCTTTACCCAAAGAGTAATAACAATATATCTCTCTCACATAATAGAACTCTATTCACAAAAATAAAGGGTATCTCAGATGAGGGAAGTCCATGTATTCTTTGGAAGCTAGCCTCCTATGCAGGCACGAAAGCAAATGTGTAAGGTTGAAGAAAGCATATGTGTAAGGAAACTCGCATGATCATTCAGGTGCAGCATAAGGTTCTGGAAGCTTCTTGACTGCTAATTGACAGCAGCTTAGGGATTCTACCATTGAAATCATCCTATAATGTTTTTGTTCCACTCACTTTCCCCACAGCATTAGTTCCCACCTACTGTTAGAGGGTGATGAAGAGTGGATTAGTTGATGGGACCCAATGTATAGTTTAAATCCTAGAATAATTTTTAAGTTGTTTATTTGAGAGATGAGAAAGTTATAGTTTCTATCACTGTTTCCCTGGGTATCTTCTGTTTATATCCAATAGCAGTCTGACTGTAAAATGTGCATCTGTTTCTTGAGACTAGAGTAGTTCAAACTAGGCACCTAGAGACTTCTGTATTTTAAACCATACACAATTGATTTTAGATACCTTCTGGAATTAGTTAGAGATTCAGAAGTGAGGAATTGAATCACTACATGAAACCACCCCCACCCTTGTGGTTTTCTGATCCATAGTTTTAGCTAAAGTTTGAATTTTATTACCCTTGTGAATATTTTAGCTCACATTTTTACACAATTCTGGGAAAAAAAATTCAGTTCCCTGCGAGAGAAAATAAGGTGCAGACTGTCCTATTGATAGAGTAGAAAAAGAACTTATCACAGAAGTACATTACAGTACTAGTTTGGATGAACTGAATATACTTGTCTCAGACAAAGTCTGCCCTAACGTATATATGAGCATTTCAGTGTTATTTGCATGAAAGGGATAGAGACGAGAAGCTGGCCTTCATATGCTTTAGAAACGCTCTGTCTTTAGACACATTCAGTAAATCTTACACCAAATATCTTACTGGGGGTGCAAGGACACACAAAAGGCAAGAATTTAATATTAATCTAATTTGAACAACAATTATATAATTCAAACAAAACAATTATTGGTGGAGTTACAGAAGTGTAAATTATGCAATTATTAGAGAAAAGCATGGTTAATAACAGAGCTAAGACTGCTGTACTAAACATTCTGGTAGGCATCTCTTTTCTTTTTACATTATATTTACTTTTAGGCCTTCTCTTAACGTTCATAACTACTTTCTCCCTCAAGCAGAAGATAGGGGATTTTTTACTGAGCAATCAGTGTTCTGATTTTTTCACCAGGAAGAGTATCCCTAGATAGTCAGGATGGTGAAAAAGGAAAAAAAAAAAAAAGAAAAGAGAGAGAAAAGAAAAAAATGCTTATGGCAGTTCAGCTAGCCATAAACCACATATACCACAACTTTTGCAGTCATCCTGGCACAGAACTTGGGATGCCAATTGGTAACCTGCCATCTCCTTATTTGAGAAAAGCTGTTACTACTCACTTGAGGTCCCAGAGACATATAGGTTGAAAAGGTGAATAGAACACTGAAGAAAAACGATTGATTTAATTTTTGCAATAATAATTTTGAGGCCATTTTTAATGCTGACTTTATTAATTTGAGTGTTAACATTACTGCAACTGGTCTAGTAAAAAGTGTTATATTTATTGAATACAGCTATACAACCATCTAGTTCCAACCCCACTGCTCTGGGCAGAGACATCTTCCACTAAACCAGATTACTCATAGTCCTACCCAACATTTCCAGGGATCCACAACTTACACTGAGTTGTGAAAAAGTTCATTTTATTAGGGAAAAAAATTGCAATGCTGATTGGAAAGTTACATTACTATATAGGGAAATGATAGCATAAATTAACAGTTGATAATTTTTTCCCTTACCATTTTGAACACACTGCAATATCTGCTGAATATAATGAGGCTAAATTAACTGGCTTATCGCTGCCAATCTACTGCTCTTGTTTAGCCAATTTATAGTCACAGTTCTATAGATGCTCATTCTCTAAAAAAGCCTGAAAAATCTTGAGTTTTTTAGTTACAGATTGTAGGCCATTGAGATGAACTTCTCTTCAAAAATGTTTGCAACTCAGTCTTATCATTTTGTGTCAGATTGGCTGCTATACTGAAAAAAACTACTCTTTGATTCAAATGGGTCTGGAAAAGACAGAAGACATTTGCCTGATTTGAGCTTTCTATCCTCTTTTCTTGGCAGCACCCTTTCTCCCATAGTCTATTTAATGTCAAATCAGGGAATGGAAAATTTCCTGGATATTGGAAATTTGATTAAACCAAAAATGTTGTAAATGGACGGAGGATTATACGCTAATGTTGGATGTAGAAAGTGATTCAGTCACTGATGAGCAACAGATGTAATGTTTGACTCAGAATAAGCAAAATTCAGTGGACATGGAAAAAGAATGGAGGTAGCTCTGAGGTTAAAGCTAGGAAGCAGTCCATATATACTATCCAGGCAAAGTACTACTCACCTCTATTGTTAACAGTGCTAGTGTCAAGCCATTTCCTCAGATGTTAAAAATTTTACTGAGTTTTTTGTATCATCCCTTTAGGTATAAGGGTATCTCATCCAATGATACAGCTGGTATTAGTACTGAGGGATAGGTCTTTTTTTGGTTGTTCTCCCTATTCCTCATCCAAAAATGGTGTACACAATGAGAAGGTAAACAATACTTTGTTGCAAAGGGTAACCCATCAGACTCACTTCTTCTTTGGCTTTTCTTTGTGTATGGCCTAGGAACTGATGCTATGCATGAAAAATTCACATTCAGATTGTGGGGCCATGTGTGGCCTTTTTTGAACAGCAGTCTGCTGCATTTCACTGGCAGATTTTTCTGTCAATTATTCAGGTAGTAGGTCATGGACACACAGAACAATGTAGCTTGGAAGGGACCTCCAGAGGTAATATTATCTAGGCTACTGCTCAGTCCAGGATATTTTGAATCTCTCCAATGACGGAGATTACACAGACAACCTGTTCCAGTGTTTGACCACGACAAAATTTCATTTCCTTATGTTGAGTTGAAATGTCTCATATTGCAACTCATATCATCATTTGCCCCTGCTCCCAAGCTATAACTCAGAAAGCTTCTGGCTTTGGCTTTTGCTCTGCCATTTTAGACATCAGTGTTTCCTCGGCTCAGTCTTCTCACCATTGAACAGGCCCAGCTATCTCATCTTCTCCTCATGTCATGTGTTCCAGCTTCCTGAACATCTGGGTGGCCTTTGATGGACTTGCTCCAGTATATCCAGTCTCTCTGGTATACAGGTGCCCAAAACCTGACGCAGCATGCCAAGTGCAGTCCCAAATTTTACTAGTAACTTCAGAAAATCAGAGAATTTTGGCAAAAATTTAGACAAGCATTCAACCAACATAAAACATTTCACAAAGGAGTAACATAGACTATTCCACTTAGGAAACTCCAAACCCATCTGATTTTAAGTCACTCAAAACTCCAAGAAGAGGGAACTAGAAGAAGAAAGAGGGAAAGAGAAAAAAGATACAGATAAGGATATAGATAGCTACAACTCTTGGTTTCCAGCGGTGTCTCAGCTGATCTGACATCCAAGGAAACGAAGGGTCAAGACCTGGTGCTTGCTTCATGCTTCAGTTTAAGTACTCTTTGGTTTTCCTAGGCCCTTCCCCCAGGTGGAACTTGCTTTCTGGTGGCCACTCAGGAGCTGGGTTAGGCACTCCAGAGGCAGGTGTGGAGCATTGCCTCTGCTATGCCAGGGATTGGCGGCCACTGTGGGGATGGGATACAGTCCCGTGGGGGTGGTGTGTGAGAAGCAGGGCATCTCCTCACCAGAGCAAGGCCTGACCTGCCCCTTTCCCCACACATACACACACCCAAATTGTGTGGAACCAGCAATCCTTCTGGTCTCTCACATGGAGATACCTGTTCTTTGCTCAGGCAAAGCAAGGGCAGAAAGCAAAGAATATCACCAGTCCTTAGATCCTGCATTTGTCCTGCCATGTGGATGGTCTGGAGCTGGGGTTTCAAGACAAAGAAAGCAAAAGAGAAAGAGAGAAGAAATAGAAGAGAAGGAGAGCCAGAGAAAGGAGAGGGCCCATTCCACTCTCCTTTATAGTTCACCTGCTGCATGCTTCTGTAAATTAAGCTTTTCACACTGTTTTATTCACATATGCATAGCCAGCCCTTCCCCAGGAAGTGAGTGGGGGCAGCACAGAGAGGGGGGTTTGAGTGTGGGTCTCAAGGTGGAGCAGGAATTTGGTTCAGAACAGCGCAGCCCCCCCTCTGTGAGACCCTCTCCTCTGACCACATATTTCCTGTCATAATAGTCAGAATGTTTGAGACAAAATGTGTGTGGTCTGAAGCTCCACAGAAGGCTGTAATTAAATCATCCTAAAGCTGCGTCTTTTCCAGGGTGAACAAACACAATTCTCAATATCTTTCCTCACAGGAGAGGTGCTCCATGCTTCTAATCATCTTTGTGTCCCTCTTCTGTACTCACTTAAACAAGTCCATGTCCTTCTTGTGCTGGGGATCCCATAGTTGAATGTGGTTATTTGTCCAACAGGATGACAAGGATTTTTTCTGGAAATTTGTGTATACTTTTGCTGGAGTTCATGAAGTCTTTTCAGCTCAATTTTCCAGCTTATTGATGTCCCTTCACATAGCAGCTCTCCTGTTCAGTGTGCCAATTTCTCCTCCTAATTTTGTATCTTCCATAAATTCATGGAGGGTGTACTCTATCTATTGCATCACTCAGATCATTAATCAACATATAAACTCTATTGGCCTCAGTATAGACCCTTGAGGGATGCCATTACTGACTGACAGTTGGATTTTGTGCTGCTGATCACTATCAATTCAGCCTGACAGTCTAGCTAATTTTCTACTCACCTTATCATGTACTTATCCAGTCCACATCGTGTCAATTTGGCTTTAAGGGGTATGTGTCAAAGGCCTTGCTAAAGACAATTCAGTGGGCCAAGAACACTTTGTGCACAACCTTTTCCATAGAGATAAGCATGTAACTTTTTAGTTTATGGTTAGAGAAAACTTAACTGCCACAGGAATTTTGTTAGTTATGATTCTTTAGAAACACCTACATTTAATGGTAGGTAGTGATCAATGAATCCAAATGAAAATGTTTTCAGAACTGATTGAAATATCAAGGAAAGAGAGATTTGGCACACACCTAAGGGCTTTTACTGGCACATTTATTAATATGGTCTAAAAAGCTACAGCAGAAGGATTCCTCTCATTTTGATGCAAACAGTAGCTGTTTGCTATCAGAAGGTGCTGTGCTGGTTCATGCATCTCAAATATTCATCCTTATTTGTCAAAAAACATAAAACATATTTTATATTCCTAAGCTTTTCAGGAGAGATGAATTATATTGGACAATAATAATTTAACAATTGCCAATAATTTATCCTAATTTACCAGTTCCTGGAGAGGTAACTTGGATATATTAGACCTCTTTGATTAAGAACAAAGAACATAAGAAGTATTTATGGCACACAGAGATGTAAGGAGTTCACAGCTTGTCTTTTGTTTCACCAGAAGATTCAACAGTTTTCTTATAAATGTGTATTTGAACAGAACTGAAATGAAGGTTTTTCTCTGTAGTAGCTGAGAAGCACTATTTGTGATAAATTAGTAAACAAATACTCTGTCACCCTTCACCTCTTTGATTTAAGTCTTGGACTGAGAAACATAGCCAAATTTCAGAAATATTTCAATGGTAACCATACATATGTAAAAAAAAAGTGAGAAAATAATGTACATTCTGAGATGTAATTGTCACTTGTCCACTTACTTTTCCCTATACTTTCAAGAAAATTGCCTAATATTGCTTACTGCCCTTTTTCAGATAACATCTAATAATTTCTCTTTGTCTTATTGGAAAATTTTTGCTGCTTATCCACACAGTGATGACAACAGAGTCTTCTAACTACTACAGAAAGGAACAAACAAATGACATAATGAATCGTTGATAACATTTATATGGTTTCTGCTTTCAAGTATATTTCTTAGAAGTATATTATGGGGAAGGATGGAGTATGAAGACTTACAAATATTTAGCATAGTTCAGAGAAAATAAATTCCGTCAAGTCTGAGATGCTGCAAAATAAAAAATGTAAAATTGTACCATGGAAGTTAAGGACAATTCTAAGCTTTAGGTATAATTTCATAGATAGCATCTGGAGGTCCCTCTTTTCCTATTCTGTTCCAAAAGAATCAGTTATTTGAGACAAAGTCTGAAGGGGATTAACTCTGTTACTTTTCTGAGGAAGACACCCTAGGGAAGAGGGAACTCTTGAGTATTTGGTGTTTCCTGCTGATTCCCTTGCTGCTGTACAAGTTATAACCTAGTGCTTCCATAAGACTCTTACAAGGATTGGCTTTTTTTTCCTTCAGATTTGCCAAGTATGACTAATAGAGCAATGCATTTACATGTACTTAGCCCACAGGGGTTTGAGGATTAATCTCTTATAAAGATATCTGGTCCTCAAGTGTAAAGAAAATTATTCTAGCAGGAACAAGCAATTTCCCCTCAAGGTGAAACAAAGACTACAACTAGGAAAAGATTTAAGAGTAAAGAAAAACAGCAATTCTGTATCAAGTCTAGTCCTGCCAAATAGGATGACATGGAAGATATTTAAAGGGTGTTCATCTCTTGAAAGCCTGTTTGTTTCTCTTCCAGGAATATGATTTGGCATGATGATAAATATCTGTAGCCCCATATGTAGTACTCTTTGTGGAAAACATATTGATAGCAATCACATGAAATTAGCATGAGGATGGTTAAAAAGGTTAGTTATACATAAAATTGTAAGCTTTTTTCATGTTATCAAGCATTTGAGCATCAAATGGGAAGTGCTTTTAAGAAAAAACTTTCTGTATATATTAGCAGTTAATAATATTATGTATAATATGTCATTCAGATCTATCTCAAAAAGCCATGCTGCAGTTGCATTCTAATTAGTTCATTACAAATTATGCCCAAATGCAGCAACTGGAATTAATTTTTAAACTGTTCTCTGTAGCATAAGAATGACTTTTGAGCATCAGGGAAAGAGAAAAAAAATCTTACCAAGATGAAGTCAATTGTCCAATATTAGAATGTTGATGTGTTACCAGGTCTTAAATACCAACATAAGAGCAAAAGTGTTTGGAAAACTTTATGTTATTTGGTGTTATGCTCAAAACTGGTGAATGAGCACCTGTCTTTACCTAAAGACATTTATAAAGCAGAAAACAGACTTTTGGACATTTAATCATCCTAAAAAGATTGATTTATCAGGTATGATGTAAACCTGACTAATTCAATTGAATTCTGTGATGCAGTGTCAGCCTTGCTTATTATATAATACTTCAGTGGTTAGGATACTCACTCCAGAAGTAAACAAATTCATGGGACTTCCCTCATTCTAATTTGATTTGAAATAACAGTTGCATCATCCTACAAATGTTCTCTAGATACTCACCTTCTGACTCTTATCAAATAATACTCGTTCCGTCCCTGACCAGGACTGTGAACCACTGTGGAGGCACTGCAAACTCAGAACAAGACTATTAGATGCCAGAATGAGACTCCACAGAGCTGCAATCAGACATACAGGTATCTTCCATTTAAGGAGGATGGAATCATCAGCACCATCCGTGATGTTTTTCATCAATGACTTTGTATTATAAGATACTTAAACAGTGCAAGAAACTAAATCTCAGACAGTGGCCTGAATCCAAAGCTATAGAGTCAGTCATCCATGTTGTGGCCTCTGTGCTGGATCTGTGAATCCTGCGCATGTGATGTCCAACTCAGTTTGAACTAGATGAGAGGGAAAATCAATAAATACATTTCCAGAAGATCATATAGGTGCTTTGTAAGCCAGGAAGTCTTGTTTTGACCTTGTATAAGCTGTAATTCAGCAGGGTAATTAGATGACTGCTTAGTTTAATCACACAAGTATTGTTATGCTGTTGTCATCCGTGAAAGCATTCACTTGTTTAGAAGTAGCTACATGGTACTCTTGCTGAATGAAACCGTTGTCTGACTATGTCATTTGCATGCATTTTAATTAAATAAGTTCTTTTCTGGCTTTTTTTTTTTTTTTCCTATAGATTACTTTAAAAGATCTTCATAACTTTGTAATTGCCAAAACTGTTGTTGGCTTTTTTGTCTCTTACTGATAAGTTGATTTAAAGTAATTCAGCAATTTGAAACCTTCATTAATTTCGTCCTTTTCCCATTTAGTAATTGGACTAATCTTTGTACTATTTTCCCATCAGTATTTGTTGTAACCCATCTGATTTTCTCTAGCCCTCTGACTACATTATTTCCCTCCCCATTTTGTCTGCTTTTCACTCTCTGAGGTATCAGTTTCTGTACAGGTATTTTTGTCTTAGGGTATTACTTGTTTTTAACCCTTAAGTCCTCAAACAGTGGTTTTAAACTCCTGCTATAAGGTAAAATCCAATTTTTAATATGTCTATCTACATGAGGATTGAAAAGATGAGTTGACTGGAGTTGGCTGAGACTGGCTGTGTCACAGAGGCTACCCTAAAAAACCCCACTGCCAACAAATGGGCACCTGTACCCAAAACTGCTTTCTGTTTTCAAACTTGTCCTCAGTTGTCTGTTTAGCTGCACAGTGGAAGTACTAGGACTAAGGTCAGCACTAAGGTCAGACATCATTTGTGCTGATATGTCTCAAATACTCAAACAGTAGCTAACAACATTGGGAAGTAATGTTTAAAACTAACTGTTTGACTATTAGTTTTGGATGAGTTAAATCTGTACTGTGAAACATAAGCAAGTGAAATAATGAAATACAGTAAGAGTAAAATGCTCTAGGGTAGATACTTAGAAATGCTAGCATTTAAAAAAATTACAGAAAAGCTCTGTTTTCCTCAGCCTTCAATAACATTTTTTTTTTTTCTTCCTCTTTTTTCTCTTTACCCAGTGTCAAAGATAACACTCCTGCCAAATCTAACCGCTGCCTCTTTGGATTATAATTTCTGTCAGCAGACAACCCATTTCAAAATCATCTACATATCTGATAATTGCTGCATCAGGGAAAAGTAGTACATGAAAATACAACAGGACTTCAGGACAGTAACTCCTTTGAGGTCCTAAATCTCTGAACATACAAATAAAAATATTCATGCAGCAAACTATATGAATCTTTATTCTCCATACATTACCAGTAAAAGCTTTAATGTGAATTGAATTTATATTGATGTCTTTTCAGTCTTCCACAGAAACAAGGGACTTGACAGAAATACATAATGAGAACAGTATAAAGTTGCTTATCCTTTATGTTTTACCACAGACTGATCTGTGTTGCTGGTCTGGTTATTAGTCACTGAAGCTGGAGGTTTAACCATTGCCTTATTTAAGAGGGATGAAAGAGCCCCATGATTCATGTGTGCTATTGCACTGCAGAATATCAAGGGTTTGCAACCCAAACATATAAATAAACAGCTACTCATGTGTTTACGTGTATGCCTTAAAAATAAAAGACACACCACGGAAAGAGATAGGCGTAGCTGCCAGGCCACACATACAGGTAGATACAGGCTGCTAAAATGACCACTAGAAAAGTCTTTGCTGAAAGGCTGTCTGGGTTAAGTGAAGAATGAGTGTGGAAATCATCAGCTGATTTATTTCGTTTGGGTTCACACAATGTTTATTGTTTTTACATTGTTAGCAAACAAGTAACTTCCTTATTTCTAATTTTACTGTGAACTGCTGTGATTCTGAACTACGATGGCCACTCAGGTAAAAGAAAAAAGAGGAGAGGGGGAAGGGAGTGTCTAAATAAATCCTGAAAGAGAATGAATTATTTAAGTATTTTGAAGCCAGATTCTGTTTTATTTAAATGCATTATTTCCTAAGTTATCTCTTGGATTTTTATGGCTAATTCATAACTCAGTTGAAATGAATATGATAAAATGATCTCATAATAATTGCTATAAAAACTTAAAATATAAGCAAATCCTTCTGATTTTTCGTAGATTAAATTTGAATGTAATACATTTTCTTCTTTGCTAAGCAGAAATTTGCTTCCTCATCTACAGCATGAACATTTTTGTAAATTTTGTGAATTACCATGAGTCTACTGGACAGCATCTGGACCATGAGAAGTCCATTAGCATGTTGCTAGGTGGTGTGATACAGCATTAAAAAATTTATGTCTAGGACAGTACTCAAAAGAGACAAAATGTGTTTCCTGTCTCATGACTATTTCTGCATCTAATTTATTTCCTTTTTACTTTTTTTATAACAAAATGTTGTTTGCAAATCTTATCCTAAGCTGAAATTAGGTTTGAAAGTAATATTTTTTACTTACCGGTGAATTTCCTGAAAGGGAGCAAAAGTATCTATTTCTCTATTGCCTCTTTAATTGTCATGTACAAGTTCCAGTGAAACCATTTGCCTTGTTGACATGTGTTTGTTTTTATTCCCAAAGGAAAATATATCTTTCAGAAATTAAGAAGCACTATTGTTTTCAGAAGCCAACATTATGTCTGTTTTTGAGGCATATGTGTCACATTTTGATGCATCTTGTCAGGTTTAATCAATCCTGTTGATGTATGTGAGACATGTTCCAATTTCATATGATCAGAATTACTTCATTTGACATACCACCATGTGACATTGAAGGTCAAATTGTAAGTAATAGCAAACAAAACCTTCGTATTGTATTCAAATATTTTAGGTGAACAGAAATAACATTTTTAAGACAGGTAAGGTTCTTAGATTTGAAATATTTGTATTTTAATGATCTGTGGTATTTTGGTGACCAAATCAGATTTTCTGGTATTGTGAATTCAACCAGTAGTGTAACTCAGCACAGAGATGGAACCTTAAGATTCTTTGGGTTTATAATTCATTTGTAAAGAATGACAGAACAATCTGAAATGGAGAACGAGGTGGTGTTTGCCCTTTTATTTGTGAAGGCTGGGTAGAGTGCTCAAGTGTATAGCACAAGCTCTTATGAATCCAAAGGTATTCTCTGCCAATACATATATGTTTTTTATGAAAAAAAGGGTGAACTAAAAGACAGAAAGCAATTTATTCTGATTTCTACAAAAAAAAACCCAAAAAACCAGTCAAACAAAAAAGCTTCAACTTCTTATGGAGCACTAATAAGGGTGGAGATTTATTTATTAATTTACCCAGTTCATATCTGATTTATGGAAAAACAAATAAGCAAGCAAACAAGCAAACTGGGTTATAGCAGATTTTGTTTCATATGTATGTGAATTCACTTGAATTCATGTGAATGGGTTCCTGTAAATGAATTTACATTCATCCATCCATCTGTAGCTAAATCTACAACTTCCCTTCTAAGTGTGACATGTGCTGAGCTAAAATTTTTATCGTAAAAAGTTTCTGGAACACTCAGTGCCACCAAATTCTTACTGAATAAACTTTAGTGGTGTGGTTTCAAGAAGTTCCTTATCAGAAGATTCCAGAGTTGCTGCTTGAACTTACAATGCACTTCTAAGAAACCTGGACACTTGTTTTCCTTGAACTATTCCTCACTGAGCTACGTTTGCAAGTTTGCTTGCAACGAGTTGAGGTCTGAAATAATTGTCTGATACTCTATGATATTGGAGCAGGTAATAACTGCAGCCTGTGAAGGATCCCTATCACATCAGATGGGTACTCCTGAGAGAACTGCACTCCTTGGGAACCACATGCCAGAGCACAGGGAAAGCATGAGAAGGAAGGAGCAGCAAAGAAACCCCCATAATTACTGACCATAACCCCACATCCTCAACCTGTGCTGTTTATAGAGAGTGAAGCCCATCCAGGAAAGTGGGAGAAGGAAAGCTGTTGTAAACGTTGACTATATTTTTCATTACCATCACAGGCAACACAGACTGAACTTGTAAAAATTAACTTTATTTATTTATAATAAGAATCAAATTTAATTACTGATTTGGTTAAGTGATCTCCCTGTTTTTATCTTGAACCATGACCTTTCTCATCCCATTTTCTCCCCCATCCCACTAAGAAGGGAAAGTGAGTGAGCAGCTAGGTGTGTGTTTTGGTTGTTTGCTAAGGCTAACTCACCACAGATACACATTTTTTTGTTTACATGTGACATAGGAAGAAGTAGAGGTAAATAGTAACTTTTTCAGTGGCAGAAGTTTTGTGCATGAGAAATTAAAAAGAAAGGGGGCAAAAGGATCATATTGTGGTAGTTGTATATGTGCAAGGATAAGCATTAATCCAAGAGAAAAAGTGCTTAAATTTAAACACCTGTATAAAACCATCTTAAGTGTAATGGAGATGTATGTCTGAAAACAGTAAAAAAAAATCTCTGAAGAAAGGCATCCTCTAACTTTTGAATTGAGAATATTAGTTTCACAACTTTCAATTTGTCCATGCTTCTCTTCATAGGCCCAGTATTCATGGCATGCATCTTGGCTCTTATATTATAAATACTACACTATATTTATTGTATTGCATCATGTCAATCATGTAATATAACATCATATCATTTCATATTATATTGATTATATTATAGATATCATATTATAATATTTATGTAGTACTTAGATAAATACATATAAACAGTAAAATATATAATATGGATAATAATGTTATAGATATGAAACAAATCTCACATCACATAAAACCCATTTATTCTGCAGGGAATGCATTTAGATGCTGAGCTTTAAAATCACTAGGATAATAGAGATTCTCATATTTACAGAATATAGAAAAATAGTGCTGTGATTTGTACTTTGGGAATAATTAAATCTCCTTCTGTTAAAGGCTTGTTGAGAACATGAGGTTTTATTTTTATCTCTTGCTAGCTGAGGTCACTTCTGCAACCTGATGACAATGTTTTTACCAATACCATCTGAAACAAATTGAGGTCAGTGTAGATTTTCTCACTACCTTGCTCTCAGATTTCTTCCATGAACTGGAGAAGGTTTCAATTTACTGAAGCACTGAAGTAGGTAAGATCCAATCAAAGTAAAAGCAGAATCAATAAATGCTAACCTCAGAGGGATAAATACTGGCGACATCAGACAGAGGAAAAAGTTGTTTGCAGATCCAAAATACTATTGTTCTCTATGAAGCAATTATTTTTTTTATATTGCTTGTTTACTGAGATGTATTTAACATGTTTGAAAAACAAGATGGATTTTCTATCTAGGCTAGGAATGCAACTATGTGTTTTTGCAAACGTTCAGAAAATGTAGACAATCCATGCAAGCCAGCTAGATGCCAATCCAAATTCTGCTCATTTCTGTGATATATTTCCCACTTTTTTATCTCCTAATGTTTAGTGTTTGTTGTAAATAAATTATACATTTTTTAAATGTTGTGATCAATGAAATCTGCATAAAATACCCACAAAATAAGTTATGTATTGAATAGGCTACACAAATTTGATAAAAAATTGATTTTACCTTTAAAGGATTCAGTTATCTCTGCTATCGTGTTTTTTCAGTAAATAAAATAATTATATATAAATATTTTGGAAAAAATGAAATATTTTTGTGTTAACATTATCATATAGAAAATATTATTTAAGAGGAAAAGATGTCATCTGTAGTTATAGTTCTAGATTTCTATGTACTTTTAAGCTTGCTTTTAAAACAAACAGGATTTTATTTTTTTGCTGAATATCAGTTAAACTGCATTATGCTCAGTGTAGCTCTGTTGTGTCAGCACTCATACAAACTCTTTTCTCACTCATCAAAAATTTTTACAAATTGGCATGAACTATGATTTCCCTTTTGTATCTCCATTTTTTTTTTTTTTTCCCAAAAGTTGTATTGAGTTTGTACAGCCAGGTTTTGGTAGCAGCGGGACTTCAGGGGTGGCTTCTGTGAGAGGCTAGTAGAAGCTTCTACCATGTCCAGCAGAACCAATGCCAGCTGGCTCAAAGATGGACATGCTGCTGTCCAGTCAGGAATGATGATAATGCCCCTGTGATAATTTAAAAAGAAGTAGTTATTGTGCAGTTGTAATTACGGCCAGAGATGAGCACAGGGAGAACGTGAGAAGAGCAATTCTGCAGACACCTAAGTCAGTGCAAAAGGAGGGGGAGGAGGAGGCACTGGAACTGAGGTTCCCCTGCAGCCCATGGTAAAGACCACGGTGAGGCAGCTGTGCCTCTGCAACCCATGGAGAACCATGGGGATGAAGAGATCCACCCACAGCCTGTGGAGGAGACCCATGCTGGATACCTGAGAGGACTCTGTGAATCCATGGAATGCCCATGCTGGAGCACACTCCTGGCAGGGACCTGCACATGTGTGGAGAGAAGAGCCCATGCTAGAACAGGTTTTCTGGTAGGACTGTTAGCGTAGGAAAAACATAACCACGAATGATTATGCCGGTGCTTTTATTGAGAGCGCTCTGGGGACCGGGGGATCAAAGCCAAATCAAGTCCCAAAATGGTTTCAGAATAGATTTCATTTTATATGTTTGCTTGACATAATTGCCATTCAATCATATGTTAATCATCAACCTTAACATTGTTCTATTGTATACATTGTTTCTACCCAAGCATGAGTTTAAGCCCCCTTTTCCCCCCATTAGAGTTTCACCGTATTATTAGGTTTATCATGTAATTACATCGGCTTCTTCACGAGTGGGTGCTTAGTGGACAGGTTCTCTCTGTCCTCCGCAAACACCATGCCCATTACCGTTCCCGAGGCCTATGCTTCTGAAAACATTTTAACCCTATGCTATCAGGACCTGTGATCCTGTGGGGGACCCACACTGCAGCAGCCTGCCCTTGAGGGACCGCACCCTGTGGAAGAGTGACCCACATTTTGAAAAGGATTGTTGCTCGTGGGGTGGGCTCACATTGGAGAAGTTCATGGAGAACTGTCTCGCCTTGGAGGGACCACACAGTAGAGCGGGGGAAGGACTTTTCTCCCCAAGCAGCAGCAGGAAGAACTTGTGATGAACTGACAATAATCCCTATTCCTTGTCTCCCTGTAACACTGCAGGGAGGAGGTAAAGCCAGGAAGGAGGGGAGGGTAAGGTGTTTTAAAGGTCTTATTTTACTTCTCATTATCCTGCTCTGCTTTTGTTAGCAATATATTTAATTAATATCTCTAAGTCAAATCTGGTTTTCCCATGATGGTACTTGCCTATGAAGATTTGCAACAGAAATAAAGAAGTGAACCTTTGCTTTCCTTTTCTTCTTGATACCTGGGTAAATTTTGAAAGACATGTTCATGTACTATTTCTATATTTATATCCTGTAATTAAGGTCTATTTCTTAATAATTTTGACATGTTTCATAGCTCAAGACATTTGAAATATTTTTCTAATTCTTCATTAATGTACAATAAAAAAGTCATGTAAGTAGGCTGGATGTTATTGTAAAAAGTCACTCAGTTCTTTACTGAAGAGGGATGAAACACTTGATTATAGATACAGTCACAGATAAATATCTATTCAGTTCTTCAAAAGTGTATTCTATAATCACAGTTCATTGCTTTTATTGTAAGGAAAATTTCTCTTTATATTTAACATAAACCTCTTTTTTGCCAACAGAATGAGGACATCTGGTTATTATCCTTTTCATAGAAGTCTTTTTTTTTGTCTGTTAAATAAAACAAAACCATTGTCTTTGACCTTTCCTACTTAGCTATGTTTACAAGTTTTCATGCTCTTCTTGCTTGCTGTCTCCTATTTTGACTATACATTTTTTTCTAAGTGGGTCGAGATGAGACTGAAATTTAGGACAGAAAAATCATGTTGCTACCTAAATTATATTTTTCTTTTTCATACAGAGAATCATTTCTTCCTCATCAAATGGTTAATTTATGGACTCCTGTGAACCTCCATCTTTTAAGCAGTAATGCCTCTTAACTGTAGTATGCATTTTGTTTCAGTGAATTTTACAAAACTGAATTGTAACACTGTACTGCTGCTATGCACTGTTACTCTTGCTGATTTCAAAACCTCTTTATTTTGCAGATTTTATAATCCAATCATCTAATCTGTTTGCAATCCCTCTGATTTGATTTAGTCAGATTTGTTGATGTCGTCAACAAATTTTAGAATATGCTCTGTATTCTGCCAGTTAACTCAATAAAAGTATTGAACAAAACTGTGACCAGACCAGAAACCTCACATACTATCAAAAAGTTGTCATCTATTTATTCAGTGAGATTTTCAATCAGTTTTGTATCTATCTCTGAAAATGTAATCTCATTATAATTCTCTGCTTTAATTTTAAGAATGTCATCTTAGACACTTCCAAAACTTTTTAAAAATAAATACATAATTTCCACTTTCAGTGTCATCTGCCAGGCTAGTTATTTTGTGAAAGAATATTTGATAATTATGTCCCAATTTGTTAATGGGATCCAATCCCTGTATCATTGAATACTGAAAATCAATTATTGATATAAAAACACTGTAGGTAAAGACTTATGTATTCACAGTAATAATTCTTGGTTCACACTCAGTGCCTTTGTCTTGTCAGGGGCAGTTAAATATTGATAACTTCCAGGAGAAGAATGCAGCCTTGATTTTGCAAGCAAAGACCAGGCAGCTAGCTTAGTGATCCACTTTTGTATGCTAAATTTCTACTTTTTTTTTTCTTTCTTGATGATATTATTTTTTCTCTTTAAGCTATTAACAATTTGTATTTTGTTCTGGTTTTTTTTCCCCAAAGCCATTTCAGCTGATAACATATTCAGTGGTGTCCAAGAAGCACTGAATGCCTTTGTGACTTAACTTGAGCTATATGGTTTCAGTCTTCAAGGTTGAAAGGGACAGTCACATTATCTGCTTATATAATATGATATTAAACATACAATAGAAGTACTTTGTCCCCTCAAGATCCTATTATTTATATATAAGTCATATTTGGTACAACAGACCATTTTAAAGAATTGTTAAAATCAAAATCATAGAATCCCTCTCACAACCGCATTTGTGTATATAAAAGATGTGATGTAGTCCCAAATCAGAAATTGTATTTGCTGTTGTTGACAAACGTTATTTCCTCTTTAAAGAGATAAAACTATGGTGTCCCCAGTATGCAAAAAGTCTAGATAAAATTTTAATCCAAAAGAGAAAAATATACTTGTCTCAGGTAAAAAAACTGTATAGACTATCAGGGGTTTTATTTTGTTTTGTGAGGTTTTTAAAATAGATTTCCTTGACAGTAGTTAGTTTCTTTAAATATAAAACTTCTAAGTCTAAAATATTTTCAGATATTGAAATATCATGTAGAAGTAACGCAGACAATGATCAGGCAAATTGTGCTCTGTTTCAAGTGTATGGGCAGGGAGGGAAGATTCTGCAAGCATATGTATATTTCTGCAGTCATAAAGCCATTAGTGTCTCCCATTCGCTTTGTTGCAATTGTACTATAGAATGTGTAGCAAGCATGGCATGACAAGAATACCTGAGGGCACAATCACTCTTATATACAGGGTTTCTGTTCAGTGAGAAGGGCTGCATCTGAGCTGCAAAATTGGTAAGTGAGAGAAGGCTCTGTGGAATGTAAACAATCAAACATAAAGCTAGTCAGAGGGCATTATTGGGAAGATGAGTATGTTTGATCAACTTAGCACAATTTTATCACTGAGCAGTTCATCAAGCATGAGCAGTTTTTTTTTCTTTACAATAGAACCATAAATGCACAGTTGTAAAAATGAGATGATGCACTGTAGTTGAGATATCAGCTAAGGCTTTTTGCTGTTCCATTACTTTTTTTTACAGAATGTTGTAATACAAATTCACCCCTGGATTAAACCCTTGAAGCAGTGTCATTTTATTACAGTATAATTAAAATCAATTGGTTAATTTCTGCTTGATTGATGTCATATATTTGCTCTGCAATATCTCAGTGGCAAATTAAATGTCTACTAAATGTCTAATCTGAAAAAAGCAAATTCTAAAGCATAAAAACGGTACTTGCAAGGGTTGTGGATGTATAGTATTTACAGCATCTTGCCACATATCTACATTTGTGAGTTTAATCCTTCTCTAGATTTGGGTCAAAACTGCAACTAGTATATCTATCTATAGGTGAGAAAAGACTGAAAAAACCCCAAATGTAATTATAATGACAATAGTATCACACTCCCTTGTGTTACTGGCTTCAGGTTCTGTTGTGCACTGACCTTGACAGCCCAGGGATTGCCTCCTGAATTCCGTCTGCTCCAAGATAGGAACTTCTTTTTAAATGGTAAATCCAAGGAGCACTGCAATTCCCATCTGCTAATGTGTTTCTTTTTTCCAAGAAGTTCTCTTAGTGATTTAATCTTACTCCTGGTTGAAAAATAAGTTACTTCAGTTTATCTACCAAGAAGATACGTCTTCTGCCTAATGAGATGAGTCACTCTTACCTCCCTAAGAGGAAAACCACTTAGAGGTTTATTCTTTATGATTAGATGTCTGGACAATCACTAAACATATAAAATTTAACAAGGGCAAGTACTGGATTCTGCATCTGGGATGGGACAACCCTGGATATTTGTACAGACTGGGGAAAAAGAGACTGAAGAGCAGTACCACAAAAGGGGACCTTTGGGTCATAGTCAATGTCAAGTTCAATATGAGTCAGCAGTGCCCTGGCAGCCAAAAGCGCCAATTGTGTCCTGGGGTGCATCAGGCACAGCATTTTCAGCCGTACATGGAGGTGATTGTGCTGCTCTGCTCTGCACTGGTGCAGCTTCACCTTGAATCCTGTGTGCAGTTTTGGGCATCACAATATAAGAACAATATAAAGTTATTAGAGTGTGTCCAAAGGAGATGAAGATGGTGAAGGATCTAGAGGGGAAGCCATATGAGGAGTAGCTGAAGTCACTTGGCTTGTACAGCCTAGATAAAATGAGAGATGGAGAGGAGATGTCACCTACAGCTTCTTCACAAGGAGAAGCAGAGGGGCAGGCACTGATCTCTTTCTGGTGACCAGTGACAGGACCTGAGGGAATAGCCTAAAGATATGTCAGGGGAGGTTTAGGCTGGATATTAGGAAAAGGTTCTTCAACCAGAGGGTGCTTGGGCACTGGAATAGGCTCCCTAGGAAGTTTGTCACATCATCAAACCTGACAGACTCCAAGATGTTGGAAAATGTGCTTAGACAGATGGTGTGATTTTTGAAGTGGTCCTGTGCAGTGCCAGGAGTTGAACTCAATGATCCTTGTGCATCCCTTCCACATCAGGACATTCTGTGATTCTTCCTCTTAGTATTAAGGATACATTCAAAGACTGTCCCAGCCAGTCATTACTCTACATTCCTTGAAGTTAGCTGCTGAAAAACTGTTCTACAGGTAAGTGCATTTTCGCTAGTTCATGTAGGGTATTTACCCATTCATCATTTTTAGAACATGAGGGTGACTACACTGCATCAGATCAGAATTTTTTCTCCTAAAATGGCCATAAACAGATACCTGAGGAATGGTCAAAACAGAGCAAGCATATAATATTTCTTCCTAACACTTTCCTGGTGTCTTGTTAATGCAGTCCAGAAAGCATTTAGCTTGCATTTTTGCAGAAGCACACTGCTGACTTCTGTTCAAATTGTTGTCTCAAAAAAATGATTTGTCTCTTTTCTGTCTAGGCAGTCAGCTTCCAGCCTGTACTATTGAATGGAGTTACTTTGTCCAATGCACAGAGCTATTGAAATCGAAGTTATTTTTGTCCACCCATTTCTCTAGTCAGTTGAAAACCTTTTCCATGGCAGCCGGTCTTTCAGTGTAAAAGCTGTCCTCCCATCCAGGGACATGCTGAAAGTGTATTTTCCCTCATCACGCAGACCATTAATGAGGATGTTGAACAATATTGACCTCAGTATCAACTCTGAGGAATAACTCAGGCTGACATATAATATCTGGCTAAAGCTGGGTTTTGAACTGCTGACAACTGTTCTTTCAGCATGGCAATTTAGTCAATTTTTCACCCAGCTTGTCATTCTACGTATCCATACCATTTTTTTCCAATACAGGTACAAGAAGATATTCTGTAGGACACCATGTAAAAAAATCTTGGTAACTCTAGGGCAGACACTTCTCTTCCCTTGCCCACCAAGTTGATCTTCCCGTTAGAGAAGAAAATCAGTTTGTTGAGGCATCCGTCGACCCTCAGTAAATGGCTATTCTCAGTTGTCCTTTTGTCCTATATGTGCCTTGATGTGGTTTCCAATCTTCAGCTGAATAAGGTCTGCACCTCCCTGAATCTCTCTTCCTTGCCCATCTTGAAGGTGTGACATTTGTTTGTTTTTTGGTTTTTGTTGGGTTTTTTTTGAGTCACCAGAAACCTTGCCTGACTGTCTGAGCCTTTCAAAGATGATGAAAGATGGATGGTTTTGGTGGGTTTGCATCATTATCAACCACTTCTCCAATAGCCTTTGAATGCTGTCACTCTTACATTACTAATACAAGCACTAATTTTAAGGAAAAAATCCAATGTTAGAATTTACTATGGAAATTCTAAAACACAGAACATATCTACATCTTAACACAGAATTGCTCCTTTGTTTGTTTTTCTCCTTAGAATCTGGTTTCATAAAAGACTACTATTGTTATGATTCACATTTAATATCACTTTCTTAAACAAGTATTTCAGAATAAAAACAGGAGGAAAGGAAAGTAGTTCTTTTTTATCTTTCTGACTTCAAACATGAAATCAACTTTCTTATAAGTCAAAGAAAATCTTAAACAGTGATGCTGATAAATAATACTCCACTTATGCTGTCTTAGCTTTTGTATAAAGAAAATAAAGGGTAAGTGAAGGATGACGTTTTGTCTTTTGCTTTTTATATGTTGTAGCTACTAAGAAGAAATCAAATAGTCTTTAAAAAAATATGTTTGAAAGATAAATTGCACACAAAAACATCTAAACCATTTAGTTGTTCTTCTGGTTTTACAATACAGAAGAGAATAAAACAAGCTCTTGGGAATTCTTCTTGAAAGAAATATTTTAATTCCTACATGGAAAAGAAGACAGTAAAATATTTAAGGGATTGAATACTGCAAGAGTCAATATTGTACCAACTTGTTGTAAGCAATTCGTTACCCTCAGCACATATAGAGTAGTATTGTTATATGAATAATTTATATATATATTGGTAAATCCTCTCTATATATTCTATTTACACTTTCCCTATCTTTGAAATATCCTACTATCAGATAATACTGAAAATTTAAAAACAAATGAACTAATGAATTCCTCTGCCTGATGCGGAGATGTACCCAAGAAGTGAAAATATTTTTAAGACAAAATTTAACTAAGTTATGACAAATATAAAAATATTGTATTATCTTTACATAAATAGGTACATTGAGGGAACAAAAAAAGTATGATTGCACAGCTGTCTTAAACTAAGCTGTGCATTTCTGTTGAAGGGGAGGGTCCCAGCACACTTTTCCTACCTCTTTCCTTTGCCCATGCATCAACTTTGCCATTGCTACTGTAATACAGACTGTAGCAATTACTCAGTGTATCAGACAAGCCTACTGGTCTGATGACATTTATTAGATATAAAATTAAAAATTGTTGTGGTAGGAGTATTTACAAGAGTGACAAACTAAAGCAGTTTTAAATTAAAAACAAAACCAATCATAAATAAACGCTTTACTAAATTCACCTATTAGCAATTTTTTTTGAATGTCTATTTCTTGCACATCACTAGTCCTTATTACCCCATTTTTAAGGCTGCTCACCATTATTACCTAAGGCTTCCAGCAGTTGTGAATATATAGTGCTGGGGAGCCCAAATCATACAGTTATCACTGATGGTTGTGGGCCTTGGTGGCTTGGTGTAACCAATATCATAGCGATTGGATGTAAGAACCCTTTGGGCAAAATAAAAAGACTGAATTGAAATGACACTGACTTCTTTCTTTGCCAATTTACTCCACTTATGCCTAACCTATAGAGGTTTTTCATGTCCCCCTCTAATAAGTGAGGTGTCTCATCTGCTACTAATCCAGCTAAGTTTATTTTGGTTGTTTCCAATTATGTCTCTTGTATGTGCAGGTGGATTCCCTGCCTGTTTGATATTTTACTTCCTTTATTATTTTTTATTCTATCATTTGGTTGCCTCATGGTGCAACAAACCCAGTCTTTCTTTACCCCTTGAACTGACACGTTGCTCAAATATTTCTTTAAAGTCCTTTCTGTCTGAGTATGCCATCATAGTGTTACAAAATATTTCTGTACTACGGAAAGTTACAGTAGTTCAGCATTTGGGTTCAATTTGCAATATTGTATGCTGATTATTGTATTCTCAGTTTATAATTGTCACAAGAACCTCTTCAGTTACAAAACAAAACAAAACAGCAACAACAAAAACAACAACAACAACAACAACAAAAAACAGCATAAATTGTCCATACATAAAAGTTTTAATGAATTTTCTTTCCCACTATGTTCTAAGTGAAAAGTCTGTGTAACAACTGATTTTTTAATTTTTGCTAAAGATTTATCTATTTGTTTGATGGACACTTTGCAGCTCAATAAAGTAAATGCAATAAAATAAAATTTTAAAACTTCTTCAGTTGGATTTGTTTCTCAATGAGTAGAAAATGTTTAAGCTTATGAAGTATGGTCTTTGTTGTGCCAGTAAAAAAATTTAAGGCCCATGGAATTTGAAAAATGAGACTTACGTCAGTCAGTAGCTTGACTGAAAATTTAGTTGGGAAATGGCTCTTAACTTGCAGTGCTCAGCTGGTGCAATATGATTATAACCACTACCTCAGAGATCCCAATTCTACTGTGATGTAATAATTTTCAATTCTCCTATGTCTTTATTCTAAAAAATTTGCAATCTATTCCGGTTTAAATAATACTTTCCAGTGCTATCATCTATATTTTGATTCTTTCCCATGTATTTCAGCATTCTAGCCACATTAACTTAACACACACATAAAGAGTAATTAATGGTTTCCTGCTTAATTATTTTTACAATGTATACAGAGAACATTAATGTGCTTTATCTATGGTGTGCATATGTACTAATACAGGCTTTCTTACACCACAGGGTTTTCTCTTATTTTCATATGTTACGATTTACTTGGTAATAACCAGTCTTAGCAAGGCAACACTCTGTAATTCTTAGTAACTCAGAAAGTTACTAAGTCAGAAAGTATACAGTCAGAAAGTAACTGCATACTCAGAAAGAAATTATTACTCAAAATATTCATCATTTATCCTCTTTCTTTGGGTTACGTTCCTGGTTAGAAAACTTATAGTTGCATGAGCTTAAAGCAATATCTTTTATATCATATTTAGATCAATTTATGAGATGTAATCCTGGAAAGCAAGTTCACAGACTTTTTTATATATAGACACAGAATATTTTTGGTTTAATTTTGAAATACAGTCACATCATAGACCTAGTGCTGTTTGGTCATCTGGGCATAGTTGAAATCTGCTGATTTCAGTTACCTGCCCTGAATAATACTGTGACTCTCTAGAGAATGTACTATTGTTTGCTTGCAAAAAACAAACAAAATCTCAGCTAGTTTTTTGGACTGGTTGCACTCAAGGGTTTGTTATTATATATTTCATTGACAGAGATTACTTTGAAATTATTTGCAAATAATTTTCACTGTTTACACTCATCTTTGGCATGATTAGCATTCAAATGGGTTGGCAATTGTTTTTGCTGTCCCTAGAATAACAATTTGTGTGCAATTAGACTGGAATGATATTTTAAAGGAATTTAGAGAATTTAAAGAAATTTCTTTATGAATAAACATGATCGAAGTTTAGAGCAATAAATACTTATTTCTAGGTTGACCTTGATGTTATAGATATGAGTTTATTCAGCGTTACTTTTCTAATTTTGCTCCCACACAGATGACAAACAATAAACCACCTACTATGCCATCCACGAGTTTTTTCCATAAGCAGAAAAAAGCATAAAAACCACCAGCACAACAAAAAGAACCCTAAATAATGCTTTCCCTTTCCCCATGCAAGCATCACTGTCTGTGGTCAAGTACCTGGATATATTAATAGCCTGCTGCTGGTTTCTCTCTCTGAGTGAAATATTTGTCAAGTGAGCAGAGGGCCAGTTAGTTATGGGCTCTTAACCAACTGAAAGTTGATTTCATTTGAATGTACTTAGAGAATGATAAAAACAGTCCTTACTCTCTTCTATCATGTCTGTTCAGCTTAGATTGATTTGTATTTTCTCAGGCTTTCCATAATTTTGTTTTTTCTAAGGTAGAAATACCATCTTTTGGTAACAAGGTGTTGTGGGTTGTTTTATTTCAGTAATACAGTTGCCCCAAAGTCACCTGCATAAGCAAGTATAAAACATAATTAGCCATCAACAGGAAAAAAAAAAGTGTTTAATTAGATCATTTCATTAACACTTTACTTCCTGAAACTCTCATAGAAAACACCATGAATATGTGTAAACCATGGCTTATCCAAAAAGATAAAACAGATAGTAAAAGATGGTGGACCACTTTGTTTTAGCTGTCAGGAAAAAAGTTTAAATTATATTTAATGTCCTCTGAAAGGACATGTAATTTATCTACATGTGATACAGAGATGGGATTAAAATGTAAGTTAAGACATGTAAGAAGTGTCAATTAAAATAAAACTATTTTTATACATTGTTAATTTTGAAAGGATTCTGGGTGAATGAAACAATGATGCTGAGAAAAATTTCCTAGACAAAAAGATAGAAGAAAAGCAGAATTTACTGTTGGTTATATACCAGCAGACTTATTTAGGAGCAGCTTTTTTCAATATGGACAAAGTAGTCAAGTGTCAATTTTACATCTGAGGTATCAGTTAAATACTGACATAGATTTATAATTTTGATAGTTATATATAAAATTAAAATTTGTAGAACATATTGTTCATATCTTTGTCATAGAGAAATATGTCTTTGTCTTTTTATCTTTACTGATTTTCTTTTGCACAAGAACATATCTTATGTTGTTGATATCAGTAATATTTTTCACAGTATCCAACTACCATTTTTTATATTGGTTCTGTTCCCTGGAAAATCTTATGTATCACATGTTGCTCTATCAACCATGCATATAATGATAATAACTGCTCTATCCCAATAGGATTTTAATTGTGTTTTCATTAAATCAGCTGGATCAGTGAGAAAACATGCATTTTTGCAGCATTTCTGTTTTGATGACCAGTGTGTCTAGAATAATATTTGACACAAGTTAAAAGTATATTTTCTATCAAATTTATCGCATTTTTGTAAAACAGGTGTGTCCAGATAAAATAATTGCACCTCAGATCTGGTATTAAGAAGCATTCAAATAATAGACATTGGATATAAAATTGGATATAAAATTAGTCGCCGAGCTAAAGATGTCTATCAGATAAGGAGTAAATAAAACACTATATCAATGCTTAAGGTATCCAGCAAATATGAAATTCTTTTCAAAAAAAGAAAATTGCTTGTAAGTACATGTAAATTTAAATTTATGTTTGTTATGTAGGAATTCTCATAGGCAGATTGAAATTTCAGTGTTTGGTAGAAAATAATTTGGAATAGAAGAATGACAATACCAGATGCCAATTTCACCTGAAGTATATGGACTGAGAAGGAAAACAGAAATATATATTGACATGAAAAAAACCCAAACACAAACCCCACAAATAAACTGTTTTTTAAACTGCTATATACAATTTCCTTTTGAATAAACTTTTATAACATAATAGAAATAAACATAAATTTCTGACATGCTGGATAATAGATACATTGCCAACAGTATGATCTACTGCTTGAAGTACTCTATTGTAATTTCTTGGATTCACGAAAGGACGGTAAATATGATAAATACTACTTGATTAACAGCCTAATTATCAGAGAAAAAGACTGCTTGAATTGCTGGAGGTTCTCTCCGTAGTCTAACGTATGTATCAGTCTCTGTGGAGTAAGGGATGTCCTGTAGCTCTTTGGGATTGCTACTTGCAAGTTAGGCCTATAACTTAAATCCTCTTGTTTCTCCAGTCTAACGACATCACTAAAAGTGTCATAATACTCTACAGACTTAAGGAGTATTGCCATTGAGATTATGGAAGAATTTTATTCTTTTGGTAAGTTTCTCGTACTTTTTGAAGCCTCCCACAGGGACAACATACTGGGCCATCATTTAGATCTGCTACACTGCACTATAAAGCTCTAAGACCTGGGACACAGCCATAGTGCCTCTGGTGGGCAAGAATTAAAGGATGAACCCCTTCAGAACCTACTAAAGCTACACTTTCATCAGTATAAAGAATTGCGCTTGAATAATATCAATTTGCTTTGCTCTGCTGCTCAGATCCTAAGCAGTTTACCTTTGCAGCACTCACCACCTTTGTAATTCTACAAATGCAAATAAACCATGCAGAGCACATTACAGGTCAGGAAACAGCTAGTTTCCACTTTTTATTTATCGTACTGGAACACGTGAAAACTAGAGAAGCAATCACTGGAATTTAATAATAGAAGCCAGATTAGCCATTATTTCAGCATTCAGGACATAGTGCACAGAAAGGACAGATCAGAAATATATTGTCCTCTACTGTCTCATGTAGTCGGGGTGCTTAGTTAAGGCCCTATATAAAGATGAACAAATATAAATATGTATACACCAGATATATATGCATAAAATGATCAAAAAATATTCATCTTAAAGGAAAGAGCTGGAGGTTAAACTGCCATAGACAGAGTTATAGCAAAAAGCTCATCTCTCCTATTATCCCAAGTTTCCCTCTAATAAAGCAGTGGGAGGTGCTGTCATGAAATCAGTTGCGGGTCCCTGATTCTTAGGACAGTGATCCCCAGTGCTGGTTAGAGCAACTGGAAGCTCTCTTATCACACATGAACTCCTAGAATTCCTAAAGGGTCAAACACCAGACAGGATTACCTAAAGTATAACACACTTGAGTTATACCTTTTACCACTCATTTTTGCACGCTATGTAAATAAAGGTATTGTTGCAGCCAACTCTCCTACGTTGAAGACGTGATAATTTTTTTTCTAATAGTTTTAGCCCACAGGAGTACACAAAAGTATCTCTGATATACTAAGTACATGTGCTGAATAAATCCAAAATCTAGACATCAATCATCCAGAAGACAGCTGTATCCAAAACTGGCTGTAAAACTTCTCAAGCTTTTAAAGTTCTGAACTTCAATGTATAACATGGGACTTCATTAGCATTTCTAAAACACTGAAATATTCTAAAATAACTTTATAAAATTCAACAGCTAGATAAACAGAGGTGAAATATAATGAGTCTTAACCAGTCTCTACTTTTATATATACAACTGTTAAATTATTCCAAGGAAACCTGAAAATACATGCATGCCTGGGGTATGATAAGAAGAAAGCAAGATTTTAAACAAAACCACGCTCAATTATTTGAGATTAATAATTATACCTGATTGGTTACTCCTAAGGTGGGTGTCTCGGTTCAGAGACAAATTAGGAGGAAACGTCCCTAAAAGGGTGTCTGCCCTAAGAAAGCTAGGCCTGAGCTGCCCCTCCCCCACATGTTCAAAAGGAATTTTTGGAGGGAAGTGAAAAAAACCTGTTTATTTAACAAGCAGAGTGCATGCAGGCATGGAAAAGAAAACGAACAATGTTAGATTATAAACTTTCTCGTTGTGGAGAAAGATGGTGAATTTTTAGAGTTGTGCTCGACTTCTCCTGGAGCCTGGGCTGCGGTGTCTCTGCAGCCTTCCTCCCTCCAGGCCGCTACATGGGGTTCCCGGCGATGTCCAGGTGTTTTGGACCGGAACAAAGCTGAACAGTTCCAGAAGAAGAAGAAGCCACAGTACTGGGAAAACGTCTTGCCTCAGCTAACAAACAAAAAAATAGCTAAAAGCAAAGATGTACTCCCTCAGTCCATGCTAGAGAAACACAGCTGAGAGAGAACCTGGGGAAGGATGTGTGAAAGCTGGGCTGAAATAATTCCACTGGCTTCTCCCCCAATCTTTGGGACTTAGCTTGAAGTTACAGGACCCATTCCTGAGCCGAAAGCAGACAATGGGAATACATAGCATAAAATCACCCCAAGGCAGTGGGGAAAGGGGGAATTTGGAAGTGGTATTATGAATTGTACTCTGAGACTAGCACTCCAGTATTACTCTTCCAAATCTATGGAGGTCAAAGATAAAACAGGCTTCCCAATAAATATTTACAACAATCCTCACAGTAAAACAAAGTTTGCTCAGATTTGGGATTCATTGTGATTCTGACTGCCAGGTTTTCATGGGAAGATATGCAATACTCTAACCCATCCAACAGCAGTCCTAGTAACTTCCCTTTTCAATTACTGTATGTTATTTTTTTTTAACTTAAAAATAAAGAGATAAACACAAAAGGTGATACAACTGATTTTCTTATGAATTATGTGAGACAGCTTTAGGAGGTTTTATTACTCTTTTGTTAATAACTTTTTTGTCTTAGTAGCATTTTTGGAACAAGATGGAGTTTTTATTGCATGAAACTGTAGATGTGAGTTGAATATCCTGGGGCCTGGTATGAGAAAATGTAGTTTCTTGAAAGTTAGGAGTCCTTAGGGATAGTTCTGGAAGACAGTATAAAATGGAGGAAACTGAATCTGGTGCAGTTTCATCTATAACGCTTTTTTTTTGGAAGTAGCTTCAGGACTAAGTAACAGAAAAATACGCAGAAACTGTCCTACCAAGAGTTAAATGGAATGGTTTGAAACAAAATCAAGGGTTAAGGTAATGAATTGATAGTGAACAACTCTGTTTTTGAAGTACACTCACTTCCTGACCATACCTAATTTCCAAATAATCTGAGATTGATCAAAAAGGGAAAAGTAAGAAATATTGTCTGAAGTGCATAAGGCAGAGAAAAAAGGGAACTAGGACAGCCTGGATGAGCACCAAGTATTCATCAGCGTGAGGAAGACCAGACTGTGTGGGTGTGGAAGAAAGGAAAGCAGAGTGAAACTAAACTGGACTTGAAACGCATAATTGTATCTAAAAGCACGACAGTGAAAAAGGATAGCAGATTTGATTTAAATGGGGAAACAAGTTCACATGAAAGAATTAGTTGAAACAGCAGAGAGAATGATGGAAGTTTCAGTCGTTTATGGACTAAGGGGTCTGATATATGTTGCTGGCTGAAGCAGGACTGATGAATCTACCTAAGGCAAGAGACCGTTGTTGGCCGAAAAAACACTTCTTGAAAACAAATTACCATTAAAACCAGAATATCCATTTGATGGCATAAGAAGTACATTTCCTATGCTCCAGCCTTTAAACTGTCACCTTCAGTCAAACCTGAGGTGACAGCCTTATCTCCTTGTCCCTGAATGACTAAGCACTGATTTTGTTTCTGCCCCTTTGCCTCCATTTTCCTTTCTTTCCCTGTTTCAGACCATTACTCAGAAAAGTAACATCTAGTGTAAACTATTGACAATCACTGTGCTGCAATTTAAATGAAACAGCAAGTTACACTTGCATATTACAGTTTTCTAATTAAAGTTTTAAATTGTGAAGATTCCATTTCCCTTTATTGTCATTAAAAAACATGATAATGATCAGAGTCTTCAGAATTAATAAATTAAGGGGATTACACTTTTAAAGTAACAAATATAATAGTGCTTGAGAATCTGATCCTACATAAAAAGGCAGAAGTAATATGTATATAGATAAATTTCTTGACCCAGTACATAGGCACTTACACCTGAGTATATAATATATCTTATATTTTGGAAAATGAGCGGTAATCCAATTTGAAATAATTTTGTAAGCAGGGGTGTTTTTTTATATGTTTTGTACATGAGCATAAGATCAAAACAGATACAAGGAAGATGCATCACACTTTTGAGTAGTAGCCTGATTTTTTTGAAGACAAAAGATAATCTTTAAAATAACAAAGATACAATACCTTTATACTTTGCAAATGCTCCAAAAAAGAGAGAGCATTTTTTCTGTTCAAAAAAGTTAAATACATTATAAAATACAGAAAAGATGAAATATTAATGCTTTGTTGCCTTTTTGTCAAAACATCCAATTATGAATGTCTTGCCTTTGAACGTTGTAGAGAAAATGTGATGCATTCTTACTATATTTCCTCAAATGCAGGCTTAAAAATGTGTACAAGATTTGTACAATAAATTTAAAAAAAAAGTAGAGACAAAAACTTTATACTCTTTTATATGTTTTAATCAAATAGTGGCATGCAATTTATGGCAAGATATTAGACATCATAAAATGTCTCGCAGAAATGTGGAATTTTTGAAGGAGAATTCATAGATATATGTGAAAAAATGTGCTATATACCATGAAATATAACGAGACCTGTAAAAAGCTAGACATAGTGAAAAACTAAACATTATCTGGATTCAGTAAAGATAATGAGCAGAAACCAGCAAGATGGTATTGATAGGTCAACTTCTTCTGGTAACAAATAGACATGATTCCTTTATATTCCAGATTGCTGTTTAATCATTCAACAGTATTGGCTATAGGTAACCTTGTATTCATATGAGAGAGAGGAAGTGAAGCTCCAGGACAGTGGAAATAAATGATGATAATGTTCTCTACTGCCTAACACTGAAACCAAATTCTTTAACTATAGAGACAATTGGGTTTCTAAGCTATGCATCTGCACCTAGAAGTTATGACACAAGATATATGAGACACACATCTTTCTGAACAGGCAGTATTAAGTCACTGCAGATACACTGCAACATCTCAGGTGTCATTAGGTGTCTATGGTTGGGAATTTGAATGAAGTCTTACCTCTTTATGGTGCATCCTGGTGTGTTAATAATGTGCATGATGAATAGACATCAATGTAGAGAAATCCACTTAGAGTAAGACTCATATGTTTTTGTCCTAACCTAATTTCCACAGCTAGTATCATAATTTCTAGAAACTGTAATGTTAATGTTTCTAGACTTTGCTTCAGGTCTTAATTTTGGCCCTGTATTTAAGCTGGAATTTAGGCACAGATTTTAGGTGATTACCACAGCATGGATAGAGAAAAAAATATATGAGCTTGCCAAATTTCTTATTATGGGCCCACAACTATCAAGGTAGGAGAAAGTGAGCAAATGAATGTCCATAAATGTTCAGTCTCTGTCTGCCACTGCAATTCTCCGTCTGTCACTGTAATTCAGTGAATAATTGCAGCAAATCAGCTTAGAAGGTTTCTTTTCCTAGGACGGTCAGTGTTCTACATTATAAAAATTTGTGTAATATATATAGCCAGATGAGCCACACATTTTCTTTCTGTTAGTTTTCCAAGTATCTTTTCCTACAGAATAAAATAATTATATTCTTCTGCCAAATTCACCTACAAAATACATCATGACACAAAAGATTGTCTATAGAGTTTTTAGAGAAAATGCAGTATGAAGTTGGTGCCATGATTTCTAAATGCATGCAATAACTTTTGAGATAGTTCTGTGAGAAAAGAAAAATAAAACTTTCGTCACAATACACACACCTACACACTGTGATTTATATTAAAACTCATTCTGAAATGTTAGGGATATTTTAGGACTTGTCCTGTGAAGAGCTAATGGCTTTTCCTCCTTGATTGTAACACAATGAGACATGTTCCACTCAGACATTGGAAAGAGTCAGAATTTTATTTAAATTACATGTCTTCATTATTCATCTGCACTGAAGAACATACACTAAAAGGCAGCAGCAAGGAAGCGAGGTTTTTCTGCAATTTTCATAGTAGCGTGCTATAACTGTCATATTTTTTAAGTTCACTCTGCCTTAGAATATGTTCAGAGTCATCTGTCTTCAAATTCTTAAAGTGTATTTTGCTTCTATGTGTGTCATATTCTAAAATATGTTTTCAAATATTACACCTAACAGTGTAATTTGGTGCTTGAATTTGTGAGCCCCAGTTTGTAACCTAAGGAACACTGCCAGAAGGCAGTGATACAATGGATTTGTCTGGTATATTACAGGAAGACTCAGTGTGCTAAAATGATTGATAGCAGGACTTAATAATTTGAAAATGCACTCCTCCTCTGAAAACAGTGCAGAAATAGTGGGGTTTTTTGTTTGTTTCTCATGTCTATGGCAAATTTCTATGCTGGATTTGCAAATGAAAGTTTTGTTTTCAAACTGGTAGTTCTGGAGAATTAGACAGGTTTTTTGTTTGGTTGATTGATTGGAGTTTTGTTTGGCAGTTTGGTTGTTTTTTTTAAAATTACTCCATCTCACTCCCAAATTTGATCACAGGTAGATCTCATCCTGCAACCCTCTTCCTCTAACTACAATATTAGTGATAACCACTGTCCCTTATACTGCCTTGCTCAGACGTAGCTAATAGAAGTTTATTAAGGTGTTCTGTGATGATGGGTAAATTGAAACAAGAGATTCTATAGCTCATATGATCTTAAGTGTGATGGTTTTACATGGTTAATGCATGAGATTTCATCATTGCGTTGACTTTATCAATTAAAATTTATTGGTGAGTAGAATTTCGTCTTCCCTAACCTTCCATGAAATTATTTTACATCAGATATGAATTATAGTTGTTATAAATTATTTTCCTCTATAGATCATTGTAAGATTTTCTTCATTCTTTCTGTGTGATAAAACTTAAGGCCATTGGAAGTTTTCAACAGCTTCCCCTTTCAAATGACATACATTTGTCAATTTATATTATTTTGTTAATAAATACTATGATGCATATAAGTGCATTCACATGACACATTTCAACCCAAAGGGTCCCAAACTACTCTCTGCTTTATCCTTACCTCATACTTATTAACACAGTTAAGAAAGAGCCATTGGCTATTTCACTGAAATAACCAGTGTTACATAAATAAAAATTTAGTGTAAGCATAGATTTTTAATTTATAGTGGTACAGTAACGCTTTTAAACTTACTACTTTTTTCCCTGCTGACACATATGATAAAAGCACTTTTCATCAGATCACAAAATACAGTAGGTGGCAAAGACTAAATTCAGAAGGTTAACAGTTGTTTGAGAAAGTTAGTTCCTCAAGTTGCATGAAAATAGGGTCCTGAAAGGGTTTGATGAATCATATGACTCATGTTTCAAAATGTGTGTTCATTCTTCAAAGTATCTGGCAGATCTACTGATTTTTATTTTACTTCAACTTATTACTAGATGTTGAGCAGCAATTTTATTTTATTTTTTTTGTAAAATGAGCAACTAATGTAATATCTAGGAACATTATGTTTAATTAATGTGTTGCATCTGAAACATCCACAACAAATAAATTTTTTTTTATAATTATTTGTACCTTTTACTACCTGAAAAAATTAGAAGTTGTAGAAATGTAGTATTGGCACATATCTAATCTGAGGAAAACAGGTTATAAACTGCTTACCAGGTCATTTTGCTAAAGTAGTTGGCATTCATAAATGGCAAAATTTGGCTTCATGTACCCTAACTTGTAGCTGAGATTTCTAAGAGGCAAACAAAACTACCATATTATTTTAGTGTCAAATTGAGTATCAATAGACACCAAAAGACCTAGGAAATCCATTAGCTGTAAAGTTAAGGGGGTCCATGCTTCACTAGCCATATTCTTTACCAAGACTACTTTTTTCTTCAAAAATACATATGCAATTGCTGCCTTATTTATGAATATTTCTAAATTGCACTAACAAAATATGGACAATTGTTTTCAAACTTTATGATTTTCACAAATACTGCGGGGGCCCTTAAATCCTCTGAAATGTGAATCATGTTACAGTGTCACATCATGTATTTAAAAATGAATCATGTATTAAAAAATGAATGCAATCAGACTGATGTAACACAACATGACATGATACATAAGGTTAGAAATGTGGAGATTTTACAGGGTTTTTCATTATTGCTTTAAACAAAATATACCTGACATTATTTTAATTACTTTTCAGTAACATGAAAACCTTAAAATTTTGAGTAAGTAGTATTTACAACATACTTTGTACTTGAAAATTTGTAATATTGGCAAAGAATGCCAATGGTTGTAGTATTCGGTAACTAATACTTGTCTAATTTAATTAGCAATATTATTTAACTGGTAACAAGACAATTTTTGCCACCATTTAAAATTCAGTATGCTACTTAATCCCACAAACATGGTTTTTGTTTTTGCATGTAACAATGAAGATTTTGATTGGAAGAAGAATGTCTGGTTTCCCTCCCCTTCTTTAAAACTTCAGAGATATCTCTTCTCATATACAACGCCAACATTTTGATAGGACCAAATTTTGACAATTCTTAAGTCTGGGGGAAAAAAAAGAAAGCAAACCACAAAACAAACAACCCAAAACAGCTACAAATTGACAGCACCTGCAGAATTACATACATAAAGTGGCAAAAAAGATAAACCAACATGAAGACAACACCTTACCCTGTACTCAGCCAGTACTTCATTTTCAATGAAAACAGCTTGACTCTGTAAAGAAAAACAGGCTGAGTAATAACAGACATAGGAACATGGGTAGTATTGCAACCGCTGGCACTGTCCATGTCAGGATTGACTCATAAAGAAAGAAATCATTTACTGTGGTAACCTACTCTTAAACAAGACACTTTACCACATATTTTAACAGTTTTGCTCATTACTATTCCAGCTGTCTTTCATGCCTGTGTCATATGTGTAATGTCAGGCTTACTAATTCATTCAAAAAACACTTATGTGCAATTTTGTCACAAAAATATCTTCTCTGTGGACTCCGTTTGTTTCTCTCCACCCACCTTTCCCCTTTTCCCTGTTTCTCTACCCAGGAAATTACAGTTTAGTTTGTTTTCCTATTGAGTTAATTTCCTAGCAGCAGCTGTCTGAGAGCAAACTTAGAACCACCTACAGGAGAGGAGTCTGTTACAGAGGAAGCCATCAAAAGCAGCCTCACTTGCTTGATTCATACACTCAGACAGAGCCTCTTGACAATAATGTCTTGGTTGGTAAATTGCCTTTCCTTGTGAAATGTGTAGCCAACTCTTCTGCTTCTACTGCTGTTTACCCCTTGTGATTTTGGAGCATAATTGAACTTTCTGTACTCACGTTGCAGGGGGTTTTGAGCAGTCCTATTAACAAAAATTAGATCACTCATGTGAGAAGGTGATAATGTGAAAAAAAGGTGTCTTATTTTTGCTTTTTTTTTGAATATTCTTATGTCTCAACACGGCAGAACACATTTTTACATGATGTTTTTAATGTTTAATGGTAATGCATATTTATAATTAATGTCAGCTTAATTAGTCTCAGATATGAGAAAAATAAGCAGAGAACAGTTTTCTTCTGGCTTGTTCTGAAACTGTGCCCTCCCACTGAGACAGCAAGTGGCAGTGTTTCCTGCTGACCCTCTGAAGTAACCAAGTAAAGTAGCTGGAAGAATTTTGTACTTGAGCAGAAAAGAGGAGCTAAATTTCTATCATGACATCGATATCTGAGTTTCAGGTCTAGCCTATCTTATTAAAGGTAGAAATTCAAAGCTAGACTTCTGAAGAAGATACTGAAGAAGAATATTGTGTGGCTTGTGATTTAGAAGGGATTACTTGAAACTCAGATGAACAAAATGAAGTGTTGAAAGAGACAGTAGATATATTTGCCATCTGGCTAAGTAATATATATTTTTTTAAATTGATTTTGCAAAAATATAAGTCTACACTGATTTCTTAATATGCATCCGACTTTGTGTAGGAGAAAACACATCTTATATCTTTTAATATGTAAGATCTGGGCATAAATATTATTTTCCAAGGCAAAACCTATGCAAACCAAGATAAATATAATCAGTACATGTACCATAAAATAATGTTTGTTATTCAAATATGGTTAAATTAAAAAAATCTATAAGCCAATCTGTACATCTTCTAGTTTACATGGAGATCAAGTAACCATTAGGTCAGAAAGTGGAAATATCTTAAAAACATTCTTATGTTCTCTTGTAATGTTCCTTGTAGAGAATGTTACACTGATATTTAGTAAAGACTTGATTTAGATTAAAAAAAAAAAAAAGACATAATGAGGCATAGAGGTACCAAGACAAAAAAAAAAAAACTGACACAAAAAAAATCAGCAAAGTTTTCTTATACAGTTTGAAAACAATTGTATGTTTCAAAAGAAAAATAATATATTCCCATTAACATAAGTTCTGAAAGAAGTGTGCAGAGTTTAATATGCTGTGACTCACTTTAAAAGAGGTTCAATTCATGACTTCATAGACACTTTATTCAGTACCAGGAAAATACTAAAGCTGAACCAGAGGTAGAAAATTATAAATTATCTAAAATAAAACAGCATGGCTTCAGAAAGAAAATTTGCATACATGTGTATGTATGTGTATGTATTTGTGAAGGTAAGTACAGAGAACAATGAATACTCTATTATGATTTTGAATATTTACTGATTTGTTTATTAAAGAGTGAGTGGGTTAAGAAGAAAAATCCATGAACAGATTATTATATAAGAGAATTTTCCAAATGTAAGCAAACCTCTTAACAGAAGCATGAGGCTTGCCAGACACAAGGATCTTTATTCTTAGATAGATGCTGGTACATAGTGGTGTGACAGTTATTTAGAATTAAAATTTTTCTTCTCCTTTCAAAGCTTTTGCTGTAGCTGGATCCCAAACAGTAACTGTTTGTATAGCCTGAGCACAAACCTTCTATTATCACACAATATATCTCTGTAAGTATGTTAATTTGTGAACTAAGTGAGGATTTAACCAAAGTTTTCAGTTTTGTAGACCAAGAAAACTTGAAAACTTCTTTGTGGAGAACATAAAAGAATAGAATTCTAATGGTGCTAATTGTATAGTCATTGTCTTTTGTCTATCCTTAAGCCTTAAACTGTGGAATTGGAGCCTCCAGTTTCCTGATTTTACAGCTATGGTTCCAGAGAATCTCCCAGACATCCTTTCATTATGAGTGTACTCTACTTTGCACATCATGGAACAAAGCAGCTAAGGAGGCATAACACCTGTGTTTGAACAGGAAAAATGTAATCTTACATTTGAGTTCCACCTTATTTGCAATCCCAGATTGAAGTCACAATAAATTTTAGGTAGTCTTGGAAGGAGCAGGGAGTTGGACTCAATGATCCTTAGGGGTCATTTCCAATTCAAATTATTTTATGTTTCTATAAGAAAAATCATACTTCAGGGGGAAAAAGATTTCCATGAGCTAGATCTCGTTGCAGTTTTGCAGATGCGTTAGACCTCATTCTAGTTAATTGACATCAACATAAAGTTAATCTTTGTCTTTAGGATACAAGAACAGACAGTAATAACAGATCAAAATATGATACTTTGAAATAGACACACAAATTCAGAAGAAATAGATTTTTATAACCCTGAAAAATTCATTAACTTATATAAGTGTTAACAACAGAAGATAGTGAACCCTAATACCCAAATGTCTATGTTGCAACAAGGTGAAACTTAACTTGCCTGCATCCTTCCACATTTATTACTCTTAAACCTTTGTTTACTCATTTTTTCTTTGATAGTTTGTGCCTTCCTTTCAGAGTCATTTTTAGCTTGCTTGCCCATTGTTTCAGACAAGGAGCAAGACTGTATGAGATTTAACCTAAAAAAAAAAAAAGAAAGAGAACATCTGTGCTCTATATACCTACTCAGATTAATCAATTAAACTGACAATTCCATTGGAAAATCGATACAGAGAAAATAAGAAAAAAATTCAAAGGTTGTCGAGCAAATGGTTTATGGAGGCAGAAACTTCAGAAAAATAGCCCAATTTATGACTGCTAGCCTATCTGAGTGAAGTACAGTATGATCAGTTACAAGTATAACTTACACATCTTTCTTGACCAGTCATGCATTTCTTCCCATTCTGTGCTCTGCATATTTTTACATTTTCAAACAAATAATGATTAGCAATGATCCCAAGTCAAAGTACAGAAATACCTATCACTAAAGCAATAAATGTCTATAATAAATATTCAGTCTAATAATTTAAGGTGGCCTGGATCTTGACAGGCTGGAGAACTGGGCAGAGAGCAATCATGAACTTCAATAATGGGAAATTATTGTAATGGTCTGAATAAAATATAAGAAAGTAAACTGATGTTATCACCATCCCTATGAACCATTCCATATGTAGTAGCAATTTTGAAAGACATTCATAATATTTAAGTAACATAAAATATGCAAAATGATGTCTATTAATATCATGGTCTTACTCAAATATAACTTCACATTTAGTTATGTTAAAAAAAATCTTTATCATAGAGCTTTTCTATTTTTAATATAAATGTATCCTTTTATACAGAAACAGCTTCTGAATTTTCAGCAAAATCAGGCATATTGTATTTATGCTTTTTACTCTCTCAGAACTAGGAACAGACAAATATGATTTGTGGAAGGTTATGAATCCAACTATATAGAATTGGGAGAGATTCTAATCATATTCACTTAAACTGAAGTAATCTAGAGAAAGAAAAAGTCAGCATGCTAAAGATTCTACTAGGACTTAAAATCATGTGAATAACAATAATTTAATATAAAAATGCAACGATGACTTTCAGGCCAGAAAGCCAATGGTTATTTTCTTAGCTTTCCATAGTCCATGGTTTCATATTCTCATGCTATATTTCCAATACAAAAATATTAGCTTGGGCAGGCTAGTTTCAGTTCTTTCCTTCTTAGCGAGAGTTTATTGATAATCCTATGCAAGACATAAACCTTGGCCCCAAAACACCAACTGAAATATATTATGTTTCTTTTGATCAGTCTTAGAATACTCTTGTGTTATAACTTGGCAGGAATTCAGTAGTAGAAAATAAGGGGATTTTCGTACATTTCATATCAAAGATACCTTCCTGTCACCAAATGCCTCAAGCTGTGCTCTTCTTCAAATCCATATACCTTTTTGAATTGACAAGATAGAGAATCCTAAAGTCCTAAATCTTGTGAACATTTCATCCATGTTTTACAATTATTCTGCTGCTGTTTCATTTGATTTCCTCACTTGTTGTTTGCACCCTTCCCAAAGCTATTGTGATAAAATAGTAGACCTAACAAGACCAATTACTAGACACATAGTGAAGAGGGGTAAGGTTGAGTACTTTCTTCTCCTGTTTAGTCTGCTGTTACTCTTGAATTTTCAGTTGTCTTTTCTTCAGGTCTCATTTGCATGGGCTACAAAGGTCTTGGGAATCTGGGAAGTTCTCCACTGATGGGAAGCTGGCCAATGTTGTTCCAATTTACAAGAATGTTATGAGGAAAGATTCAGTAAATGACAGACCTCTTAGCCTAACCTCAGTACCTGGAAAAGTTATAGAGAGGATCATCCTGAGTGCTATTGAAAGTCCAGGGTTCTCAATGACTTCTTCACCTCAGTCTTTGCTGGTAAGATTAAAATTCAGGGGTCCTAGACCCCAGAGGCAAGAAGGGAAGTCTGGAGCAAAGCTTATCCTTGCTTGAGGAAGACAAGTTAAGAAGTATTTAAAAAAAGCAGACACACATAAATGTAACTTTCTGAATGTCAGGGCATGGATTTATCCTTCTTAGTTTTAGGTATCTAAAAGTTTTTTTTGTTATTATATATTATTTGGATTGGACTGTTTGTTTATTTGTGGGAGAGAGGGTTTGTTTCTTTTTGGTTTTGTTTTTTTTTATTTCATACAGGTTAAGGCAGTCATCTAAGATCCTCTGTTCAATAGAGAAATAATTCATACAGGCAGCTATCTTAACACTTTTTAAGTCAGATGAATCATTGTAAAAGTAGGTCCTTCACCATTAGAAGGCAAAGACAAATGTTGAACTGTTAGGTGAGACAAATTCCGCTTTATAAACTAAGTATTAAGTAGGGTTTTTTTAAAAATTATTTTTATCTTTTTATCCTTCAAAATTGTAAAGAATTTCACAAATATATGCATCATTTAAACTCATTGAAAGGGAAAAAGTTGTAGCATGAAAAAAATTAGTTTCATTCAAAACCTTTTATAATTTGGATTATTTAGAATTGAACTACAAATAAAACTATGCAGTAATAAGCAATTTGCAGTTATCTGTAGCTTTGTTTAAATGCAGTCTCAATGAGCATTTTTGCAACGTTTCTGACATCAGACAATCTAATCAGTAAAATTTATAGGCTTTATATCATCAATAAACTAAAAATACAGCATATCCTGCTCAGAACTCACATTTAAAGTAAAAATGAAATCTAGAAATAAAATTTATTGTATAACGATTTATATAACACTCATTATTTCTGTTTACCTAATTTCAATATGTGATATTTTACTGAGAGAAGAAGTATTTACTATCATAAGCAGAAACAATGAATGCAGTTGGACTGCTTGGTTGAAAAATGGACACATATTGAAGGTCTGAAATATTACTGTCACAATATATTATCCCATATTTCAATCTTTATGTTTCGTTAGCTTCTAGAGTATTTCTCATTTTAAAAACTTCCTTTACATCCAACACTGTTTAGTGCTATTCTTTAAATTGCCAAGTGTATAAGATGAGAAATCACTTGTCCTTTAATATTCTGAGTTGCACATTATTTAATGTTCCACTTTAATGCATTTGAAACAAAGGTTTCTTTAACCATATGTATTAGTAAATGAATATGCATTTGTTTGGTCAGCTTTGCTGTCCTTACTTTCCACAGATAAACAGATTGCCATTGCATATGATCTGACATGAACTGAAGTGAAGGAAAACACATTAAGGGAGGGAAGAGATCTGATTAAAATAGATAGATGTCACATTCAATATTTAGAAGTTTATTTCAAAAACACATTCTGAATTTTCATCACAGAGCTACATAGTTTTTCAAGCTTACCTGAACTTCGTAGTTGACTAAACAAAAAAAAAATGATCTTCTGTAATGTCTGATATGTGCAAGAACTAACCTCCATAGTTGCTTCTGTGAATATTTAATTTTAAGGAAGTAATTGAGGTGTAAAAGTAAACTGATATTGTACACAAAAGACTAAAGATCAAAGCGCAATATATTCTAAGAAAAGCCTAATCAAGATCATAACAATGACTCATTTGTTATTAAACTGTAGTTTTATCAGAAGTGCAAAAAGTACAGTGTCGCAAGATTACTTAAGAAAAAACCTGAAAAAATTCTGTTAAAAATCCAAGTTATTTTTTACTGAGATGTATTCACTGCTAAAAAATGAAATAGGTATTGGCAACCAGACAGAAATCATAAAACAACAATTGACATGAGGCTTGAAAAACAATGTGACCTTTAGTATTCTTGCTATTATTTCTGTCATACTGCAACATAGTAAAGAAAATTTAAAGAGATCTATTAAATTGCCAATATTAATTAACATGATTAATCACAATAGTGTGTTTTTCAGATTTGTTTGCCAGGTAAGTATTAATAACAGCAGACTAGTGTTAAGTATTCTCTAAAAAGATGAGACATATCTTTTAAGTATTGAATTTAAAAATCTAATTTTGGATCAAGCAATCCTTGCAAAGAAAAGAAGCCAGCAAGCTGTGATATCTGATAAATCACAAAAATCCCCACCAAAACCAAACCAACAACCAAGTCCACCAGATATTCAGTTACTGAATACTCAATTACATCCTCAATTACAAGCACATTTGCTCTGCCAAGGAAATAAGAAACAAAAGAATGCTCATAGTCATGTCGCACTCTTTACCTTTGGTTCAGATAATTACCTCCAAGCACACATGTGATGCCGTACTAGATCTTGTCAGTTGTACACCTGATAATACACTGAAGTGATCAGTGTTCGATGTCAAATTATTGCCACTGTGATTTGAAAAATCCAATGAAGACATTCAGGAAAAAGAAAAAGAAAAAAATATATCTAGATGCTTGGTATCATAAACCCTGAAGGAGAGTTATGTTTTGTTTTCTATTGATCACTTCCAAGTTTTTCAATAAAAAATGTATCTGAAGATAATCTTATCTCATGATTGATCAAATTTGATTTTGGAACAAACTCCACGGTTCATGCTGCCCTCCAATCACTGCAGAAGACAGTAACTCTACAAAAAATAACTGCCACTTTTGAAGTATGACACTTTTTCATTTCTTTGAAGGTGATTTGTCCCTACATAGACAAAAGTCTATATAAAAGTTCTTGATATTTTTTCTCTGTGCTATAGAACAAGGTTGTGTAATTTCATTATCTTACCTCGTTATTGCCTTCCTCTTAGTAAAACAAATAAAGCTTTTATAAATCAGCATAGCACTATCTTATATATCATATAGCTTACATTGTTTGACTATACCCTATTCCCTGTTACTAGTAGTCCAATCCCCAACATGTCTATTATAAATAATTTCATGTTTTTAAATGTGTAAGATTAATTTCTTTCTTCACATTAATGTAAATGCTTTCTTTTCTGGATATTATCTTGTACATAAGTAGCCTGATATCACTGCCAGAAATTACTTAGCATCTGTCAGCACAGAAATTCCTTTTACAACAATTTGTCTTCTGGCTTATCTTAGTATGTCTACTCACACTTTTGCTCTTTCCTCCCTGGTTTAAAGAAGCTGAATACATAAATGCACATTCATTACTTGCTTCCTCTTTGTAGACTACAGATAACTATGTTAAGCATTCATCCTTATGATGGAAATGGTTTTTTTTACTTTTCCCATTGATGAAAGCTAGTCATTCTATTCCCTTTTCCCTCTCTGTTTTCTTGTAAAATAAAATATTTGTCTCCTATATGACTGTTTAATTATTGGAATAACTTAGATGAAAAGACAGTCTATTTGAAAATGCAAACTGTATACATTTCTTCTGTTTTACAGATTAAGACATTCTAAAATAATAAGTAATTCATTCATTAGGCCATTTAAGAGGGTTAGCTCCAATAATATTTTTTAAATACTGTTAAAGGAAATTAGATAAGCAATAAGTTATCACCATTTTGCATTTTAACCCAGCATGATAAAATTTTAGATACTTCAAAAAATAACAAAACAACATTAAAAAAATCAAATAAAAACTACCAATCAAAACAAAACTTTTAAACTTTCCACTGTTTGGATGTATTAGCTTGTTTCTGTTATTTTGTTTATTATTGGGAAGTAAACAGAGACTGGGCTGTGTGAAAAATAAGCAGTGCCTCTGTCACTGCTATTAAGCTCAATTTCAGTAAAATGCCAACTTTTGTTTAAGTAATGGAAAGCTTTACTCTCTGCTAGGAACTCTAGCCTAATTATTCTTAATTGTCTTATCTTTTATTAATGTCATTAATTATTTTATTTCAAAGGTTAATTGAAAATGGAAATGCCATATAGTCATCTCAATATCTGAGGAATAAAATTGTATTTGTAATTGATACTTACCTATACATTGGTTTGCAAATGTTTGCTCCCTGACATACACAAATATGTTCTTCAGAAATCATGTTACAGGTCCTTCATCTGCTCAGCAGAGATCTAGTCAGTAATACATGCTTTACTGCTATATTAAAGTGATAAAGCACTAATTAAGAACAGAGGTATTACTGAAAGAGCAATGAAATAACTTCCAATGTTTAATTTGTACTAGTCATAATTGTATGTTATAGATAATTCACTTTGTGGGAAAAAAAAAAAAACCCAAAACTCTTGCACATTTGCATTTCTGAATTAAGAGATATTTAAATGGTATGTGTAAATGTTAGTATACATTTTCTGGAGTCACAGCTAAGGATACATCCAGAGACAAGAAAATTATTATGAAAATTGGATAATAAATGTGAGGTTTTCTTAAGCTGAGGAGAAGTTTAAATTTGAATCAGTGGAAGAACAGACTGAGCAGAAAGGAGTACCATAGACTCAAACATTCATATCACCAATATGATCTGTTAACTTTCACAACACAGTGGGTATTAAAAAGACTGAAGAGTGAAAGAAACAAGTACACAGACAGATGGCAGTCTTTTGACTTAATGTACTATTGGGAAGATTTCAGAAGCTATGCAAAGGAATCTAGTGAAGAGAGGAGAGGAGAGGAGAGGAGAGGAGAGGAGAGGACTAAACACTGAACTTGAAAACACATCTTCTAGGAAAGATGACATTGCAGGAACAGATGGGTCAGCTCTGTCTTGGTTTACTTNAGGAGAGGAGAGGAGAGGAGAGGAGAGGAGAGGAGAGGACTAAACACTGAACTTGAAAACACATCTTCTAGGAAAGATGACATTGCAGGAACAGATGGGTCAGCTCTGTCTTGGTTTACTTAAGTGTGTGCAGATATTGTCTTATGTTGATGTAAATAACTTCATATAGTCATATAAATATTGTTAATCAGCTGGAGCATGAAACTTTCAGAAAGATATTGAAGTTAATGAAGGAAGGACAAGTAAGACTTGGCTTATCCTGAGTACATCTCAAAATTAATTTCTCTTCTTGATAAATATAGAAAAGGGACAGTCAAAATCAGTGGTTACTGATTTCAGGACACTATGTCATTTGGAGTGTAGCAAGGACTAGATCTGTTCTCATGAATGTCAAAAGGATTTTGCAATTAACTTCACAGCATGATAAGGCCCTGGGTCTTTAAAAATAGAGTTGTGGTATAACTCACAAAGTTCTCAGTAGTTTTGATATTTTAAATTTTTTTTTCTGTGATTTTTTTTATAAGAAAGACACAGGCTAACACTTAAGCTATATATTCTTTTAAAAGCCAGGTATTTTAAAATATTTCATTCTCTACTTTTTTTCCATCACCAATTATTCTACAATCTGTACGGTGCTATTTTTTTACTTTCTTTTTTCTGACAGTTTCAGTTATAGTTCTAAAGAAACACAGCAAGACTGAGATTGAAAAATTTCTGTTATTTTATTGGGTAACTGTTTTATTCAAGCAGAAAAATACAAAGGCAAAAGTGTGTCTTAAATGTCAGCTGGAAATAAAGCGTGTTTGTTCTGCATGTATATCTGCCTTGAGAGAAGCAGAATAAAAGGAGGAAACTTCAGGAAAAATATCACTTTTAATTAAAGATGTGCTATATTGAATTTATGTAAATTAATAGTCAAAATGCACACTCTATTAATACAATATGATCTATTATAGATATAGATATAGTCTACACTGTCGACATTACCTTAATGTTTCAATAGTTATTCTAATAATTTTATAATATCCAGCACATTAAGACATTTACTTTTTTTTTATACAGCTTAAAAAATACTTTAGCAATGACTGATTACAAGTAGATTAAGTATAAGAATGGTTTTCAAAGAAACAAAAACTCCTGTTCAGTATTTGCTTAAAATATGTAGCAAAGCTTTCAGTTGTAAAATGCAACCAGCTTGGTTAAACAAATTATTGTGCTACTGAAATACAAAAAGGATAACCCAGAAAGAGCATCTATTTTGGGTCTTTTTTTAACACTGACATTGTTTCTGAAACGATCATGAACTATATTGCCTCTAGACATGACTGCCCCAAATATAGGGAAGTCAGACCAAGCAAGTTTTAGCCATGGTACATTTAAGCATCTGGGTCATTATTTTGTAAAGACTAGCTAAGTTGATTTTAAAAATATGTATTCCACTGCAACTGAGAATAGTGAAGAGAATTAACTGATTTATGTGAAAAACAACTGAATAGTTAAATGGAAAATGAAACTGGAAAAAGCCACACACAAATCCAACCCCCATAATCCCCAAATCCCTTTACAAACCTTACCATATCCTCTAAAACCCAGAATATATTACCCATTATTTAGCAATTATCAAACCTATCTGCTATTGAAAGAGGGAAGTTTGAAGAGTGAGGATAAATCAAATTACCTTTCAGATCCATATCTACTATTTCCAGCAGTCAATTTAAAAATTTAAGCTAAGAATGGCAGTAGGACAGAGCAGATTGGAATGTAAGACAAAATGTCTGAGTCCTTTTTTATCTGAAGGGCCAAGTCAAGCCAGTTATGTTTTTTCTGGGCTAAACCCACAAAAGTACTGTTCAGAAGGTAAGAAGTTCTGCTACTCTTCCTTTTTCTATGTGTTTATATATGTATGCATGTATGGTTTGGGGGACAGGGGTGTCTTCTTTTCTCTTTCAAGGAATTGACTATGGATACTTATCTTTAAACAACATTCAGTGTACTCAGAGGGTACCCAGCCTAGTAGGCTCTTTAATTTGCAAGGTTACCTAATAAGTTATAGACGAATCTTTCATTAATAATTTCAAAAAGTATACTGTTGGAAAATTCCCTTGAATGTCAACATTAAGGCTTACCTTAGATGCTAAAGCAGGTGCTTTTATCCTACTCTATGATTCTAAGAGGAGTTCTGTAAGCTGTAAGCTAACATGCAACATGACTGACAATATTCATATCTAACTGTACTGACATCCAGAATACATATAAAACTTACCTTTCAATTTGTATTAACCTATTTAACAAAGTCCTCCTTAGGTGTCTTCTCTAACACATGATATTATTACTAAGTCAAAATAAAGCGTTTCCCAAAAGTCTGATCCAAATCTTATTGAAGTCAACAGAACTTTGACTTCATTGAGTTAGGATCAGATTTAATATACTTAAAAAAACTGCTAGTCTGGCCCAGATTCTGCAATGATTACTGAAGTCAGTAATGATTTCTGACCTTCTGTTCAGTCTAACCACATATTTTTGGTTCAAATCATAGGTTCACCATCACATTAAAAAATAAGCAAATGAGACATTCCATCTGTCCAATAAAATAATTTAGATTCTATGCCAGAACAAGCATGATATGCAGAAAAAATTTACAAATTCAGTCAGAAAAAGACAGAAAACAAGACTGGCTGAAATGTAATCTTTGTTATCATTAGTTGGAAATAATTCTCTGACAAGTATTAAAGTAAGTAAAATGGGAATTTTAGTACCATTATTTGTAACAAGAGTAAAAACCATGTTCAAGCAAACTTTTAAATAAGCACAGAAGTCTCAGTATTTAATAATAAACATTAACTCAATTTAATAAATCCATTAGCTAACAGTATTAAACTACACCAAAAATTCTTTCTTTACATATATTTATTTTTTGAGCAATAAATAAGCCAGTCACCCTCTGAAGTGCACTGTTCATAGCATGTTTCAAGTCAGATAAATCTTGAGAAAAAGTGATTTTCAATTTCATATTGATAATACTGATTTTACTAGCTCATTGTTTCTTTTTTTCTGAAAAGTTTTAATATAGCAAAGCTGTTTCAAGAAAACTTAGATAGAAAAAATGAATAAAATTATTTGTATATATATTTTTTTTAAAACATACTGTATACTTTACAAGGTTAGAAGTACAATGCAAAGCTTTCTTAATAAGAGAAAGGTATTTCAGCCAATCTGCAGACTTACCTTGTAGCTTTTGACATAAAACGTTGGATTTATGCTACAAGGTTTAAGCAGCTTAAAAGTTAGACAATAACATGCTAGTTTGTCAAAAAAAGACAATAACATGCTAAAAGTTTGTCAAATAGTCTTCTTTTATAGTTAATAGATGGACATCTTCTGTAACAATTACTGAAGATGGGTTATAAAGCACATAGCTAGAAAGCTCAGTTAGTTTTAATATAGCTAAATTCACAGAAGCTAACAAATTAACCAAAACCGACTCCTTTTTTTGGAAATAATTTGTAGAACACCAGTATTCTACCCAATACTTGCAAGAAAGTGGCTATGTCTGCACTGCTCTGCACCAGCTCTATTAAATTCCATAGCCTTACAGGTAGATTGCTGACTATTGCTGTGGTACAGACAGGGGTTGACCTTCTATCAGCTGCAAACAGGCTTGAAAATCAGTGACCCACAGCACTTTTCAGTGTTACCTACATGCAGTACAGGGGCCGTGTAAGTATGATCTTAAGTACTCTGCAACTTCATATTAGAATCTGACCCTCAGGCTTATGACTCATACTGGGCCTCAGACCTGCACATATATTCTTCTAACATTCAGTGGTGAAGGCATGGTGAACTTTTAAAAGCTCACTCAGTGGTCCAGCTCTGACATTAGAAATACATGGTGCCTCCAGCAAGGTGTCACATGGGCAAGAGGAATGATACATTTAACTGTCACTTTAAAGGAATTATGATTTTTATTTTAACTCTTGCCTGTCCCAATTCTTACATAATTATAATTTCAGTGAAAGAGTGCCAGATTCAGCTGAAACTGTGATGAGACATTGAAGCAGGGTACCCAGAGAAGTTGCAGATGCCCCATTCTTGGAAGTGTTCAAAATAAGGTTGGACAGGGGCTTTGAATAACTTGGTCTACTAAAAGATGTCCCTGCTCATGGCAGGAGGATTGGGACTAGATGATCTTTGAAGGCCCCTTCTAACTCAAACCATTCTATGATACAATGATTCTGTTCCCATTGTGTCTAGAGAGTGAGGCAGAAGTCATAGAAAATTTGCTTCAGAGAGATTTAGAGATATTGTGTTGAAAGACTGAAAGAATATGCTTCCCAAATAATCCCTTCTGTGGGCTTCCACCAGAAGTGACAAGACATTAGAGCCACCTCTTCAGAGGAACAGGACCATATTCTCCCTCTCTGAATGAGAAGCAAGCAAGCATCACCATGTGAGAGTACACACCACCAGAAAAAAAAATCACAAAAACCCATTAAGTGATTGGGTAGGTCATCCAATTAAATAAGGACAATCTGCTCTGTATGCAAAAGACAAAGGAGAATGTAGAGCAGAGAAAGTGTGTGGGAGGATATGAGGAATTTAGACAGATGTGCTGCCACTAAAGTCTCAAGTGGCACTTTCCCAGTAATGATGGTCACTTCCTTTTGACTTCCTCAGAGTCTCAGATTTGTTGAATGACCTTCTGTGTAGGACTGACTTCAAGAGGAAAATGTCTACATGATAGACAGTCAGGATACATGATAATGGCTGTCCCATCATAATCTTAAAATAGCAGTGTATAAAAAATGAATAAATTAACTAGACAATAGCATTAGACTTTTGCTACTCTGAACTTTATGTACAAGAATGGATCACTTTCATTAAATGCACACTCAGACATTTTCTTAGGAAAGGTAACTTTGCTACTAGGATCCTATTGTTTAACTACCTGCTCTACAACTCAAAAGAAACCTAGAGAAGCTGACTGCTTATTATTTTTAACACTGACAGTCATTTTAATAACTTTCCAAATAAAATAAAAATTGCACTCTAGATTTCTTGCACACAATCCATTCATGAAATGAATGACATTAGCTTTTTCACCACAGGCTAGCACGTGCCTTTTGTCACATTGAATTTATCATTCTGTGACTGAAACCTTATTAAAAGAATTCACATATTCACATTCTATACTTCCAGAAACACAAGTTTGATTCAATATCAACCTGACATGAACATAAACCATGTTAATTGTTTAAGATGTAGGAAGTAAAATTTAGTTCTTTTTATAAAGTAGCAAAAGTCCAGAAAAATAGTAACGGTCCCCCATGGTATCCTGTATTTCTCTAAGTTAACAATAAAGGAATTTTTGCATATATTAATTCTATATCTTATGAAGATTAAATGCTATAGCATGGTACTGCATAACATGGAGAAAACTAGCATGTATGTGATAACCTTATTACTTAAGGTTTTACTCCAAAGATATGAATATAGAAATTGGGACAGGAGAGTCTAGAGGAGGTTCTTGAGTTAAAAAGACACAATTGCTCCCAAATCGCTTTTTTGAAGCATAGTCATTCAGTTTCTCTCACCTCCTCCTTTCCAATTCCTGCTCAAAACTCCATGCATATTTTTGTCCAAAGACCAGACACAGCTGTCACTTCTAATTAAATTTCAATAACTCAAGTTGAGTATTTGTGAATTTGATTTAATTGTGTTAGCACTGTTTTCAATAAATACAGAGAAAAGCCTTCTACTTTTATGTAACAGTATGTATGTCTACCAAAAATATCTTGGTGGAAAAAAGAAAGGTTTTTTCTCTGGGATTATACTGTCAAAATGAAACACAGGATCAGTTTCTATTTAGGTTGTGTGGCCACACTGTGAATCAGCTTTATTTCTTAGAATTCAGCCCTGCATTCCCTCACATGCTAGGTAATAATAAAAGGAATGAAAGGTACCTGCCAGTTTTCCAGAACAGAAACATATAGAATATATACTTCTCCAAAGCTGTGTTGAACTATTTATGATAATATGTTCCTATATACATAAGGTCTGGTTTCCAGGGTATTGCTTTGGTCACTGAAGATCATATATCACATTGTGCAGTCTGTATCATATTGCTTTGGATCTGATTTTTAAGCAAGAAAGGTAAGATATAATGAAAATGAAATATTACTTTTTACATTGTTTTACATCTTATCTGATGACACATTTTAGATCTCACATTGTAGTAGTCATATTCCCAGCAAGGTAATTCAACAGTCTTAATTATGCAAGCAAGAAGTATTTGACTCACCCAACTCTGTGAAATTCTTTAGCTGAGTAGTTTGAAAGGAAAATTTAAACAAATGTAATATACAATAGTCTGACACTGTTAAAATCGAAGGGACAGTAATAAAATTTTAGTGAATTGCAATATTTTGAAAAAATTCTCTACTGCCTGTAGTTGTGATCTCAAATTCCAGTAGAGGGATATATTCAGCAACACCATGGCAAATACTAAAATTCCCACTCATTAAGTAATGGTGTCACAGTGGTAGTCTGGTCTCGTCGTCTCAACCTCAACAGCTTTCTTAAATATATATATGTATATATTTTTTTCCTTTGAGATGGGCTTTAAAGATTGTTTGAAACTGGGAGACAAGTTGTGTTTGCTCTTATGTTAGGGAAAAACATAATTTTTTTCCCTAACTGGAAGTAGGACATCTCCTGGGGCCCTGGAACACCCCTTCTCATCCCTTCCCCTCTGCTGTAGACAAGCTTAAGAAAATTTTGTCCATATGAGTGAAGAGCAGAAAATTGGTAATATTCAAAAAACAGTTACAGAACTAAGAAAAGTCTTTAGCAAACTGCTTTATGTTTATCTGATTGAATAAATTAACATTTTTAAATTTCAGAGACTAGAAATGGCATACAGAGTCTCCAAATACATCTCTCAGATCACATGCAGATATGTATAGCTACATTGCACCTAGTCATGAAAACCTGACTATATTATGATCTTCCAAGACATGATTTATCTCATTGACTAGTTACCTGCTTTTAGACAGATTGATCTTAGTATAAAAATTCCTAATTTTTCTCTGTTGTTTATTAAAGGAGTGCAAGATGACTAGTTATAAATGAAGGCATTTTAAGCTTAAGTGAGGTTAATTTCTCCTTAAAAGTCTCAGTTCAATTACTCAGATGTAACTGTCAAATACCTTTTTAAATGTCATAGTATCTCCTACTTGACCCCTAAGTGGTGTTTCAGAACAATGCAGATCTTCCATAAGTCCTGTGTCATAGCTGATAAGTCTATGTGAATATCTTGAATACCCTGAAGTATCATAAATGGAACTATATGCCCTGTGTTTGGACAGCTCAACTTAGCCTTAATAGTAATTGCTAATTTTTTTTGATCCATTAAACAAGTTTCAGTGAGCATTAGCAACATGCGTTTTATCTGGAAGATGAAGACAGCTCAGCTAGATAAAGCAAACCACAAACAGCCTCATAATAGCCTGGTTAGAGAGCTGTCAATCATAACAGAAAGGTAAAACCAGCATTATATCTTATTTGCTTTTATTCTAACTCATTGATTACGTAAATGAAATGCAAAGATTACCTGAAACAAAGAGATGTAAATGCAAAGTGATGGCCAACTGTTCACAGTGGATATGATAAAACCTCTGACTAAATCAAAGAAATATATTATCCATTGTTCATCAGAGTCCTGGGAGATTGATGCAAGTCCAAGTAATCATATATATATACATGTTATTATATATCTGCATGATAAATATCTTTGTGTGTGTGTATGTACATTTCTTTTTTTGTATATGGAATCATAGAATAATTTAGGTTGGAAAACATCGAGTTAAATCAGTTTGCTCAGGAACTTGGCCAGCTAAGTTCAGAAAAGCTCCAGGAATGAAGATTCCACAAACTCTCTGAGCAACCTCTTCCACTGTATCACCACGCTCTCACTAAAAGCATTAAAATAGAATTTGAAAAAAAAATTAAAAATAATAATAACAAGAATAATGATAATTTTTTTTAAAAAAAGAGAAAAAGAAAAACCCTCAGCTCAGGAATTTCTGTGTTCAGCCTTTTGTCTACTACTGCCCTCATGGCGCACCTTTGAGAAGAATTTGGCTCTCTTCACTATTCTCCTAGTCTTCTCCAAAAAAGTAGCTCTAGAAAGTTACAAGATCACCCCTTAACCTTCTGTTTCTAGAACTTAAAAAAGATAAGTTCTCTCAATGTAGTAAATATTGAATTATTTAAAATTTCCTGTGGTTTCTATTTTAGTAAGTTCAAGAACTGCAAGACAATTGTCACAGAGTGTTGCTCTGCATGTTGTTTGATGTGTTCTGATGAGCCTGGGACAGTATAAAGATTTCTTTGCTCATCACCTTTGGTTCGAAAGCTCAGCAACTGGGAAACAAAGTAAAAAGACGCATTCAGTTTGTTAACCTGATTGGTATGCTTTAGTTGGTGTGCAGAATAAATTCCAAGTGTGGAAAACAACTATGATTAGTCTTCATCTAGATAACAGAATAGCAAAACTCGAGGTTTAGTTTATTTCTCTTAACTTTAGCAATATACAATTAAAGCTTCTAAATATTAAGTAGTCACTCTCATTTACCCATATAATAAGTGGTAAAAACTACCTACATTAGCAGGCAAATTCATGTAAATGTGAAAAAATTATTGAAGAACAAAGTAATTTACTCTGGAAGTTTTGCCTTGGTTTATTTAGTATATTTAGGATTATAAATAACTTACTGAATACAATGACTCTCCTAGAATTTAATATTTAGGATAAACCAGGTATATCTGAATACATTAAACTTAAACAGAACATCAAATGCACTATGCAAGAAAGATAACACTGGTATTTCTCACCTTTCTTTCTTTGTGACATTGATGAAGACTGTGATTTATAACTGGAACAATTTATCAAGTCCATAGTGAGATTCTGCAGGACTGAAGAATTTGTTTTTATACAGACACTTTCAAAAATAATTATATCTTCTGATATTGATATATATCATAAAAAATATTGTATTGGTACTTGCCTCTGTTGTGTTTTCCTCATAATTTATTAAACCACCTAAACATGCACAAATATTGATATTCTGAAAACTTGTTTACTGTTTATTTACAAATAAATAGGCAGATATTTCTCTGTCCACCTACATGCAGGGGTTATAATTATATTTTTCTTTTTTATTATTTTGACCTTGAATGAATGTCAAAACTATGATGTATATCTATGTTACACCCACTCCCTTCAAAAACTTCCTAGTTTAATCACTGTTAAAACTATACTGGGTGTGTGGTCTGAATAAGGATCTTGTAAGCTACTTCTAAACTTTCAGCTTTTTCTTAAGTGGAAAAAAATTGGATCATGATACTTGTTTTTTTTAAGTTTCACTTCTGAAGGATTTTTTTTCTATTACTGCCTGAAGGTCAACAGACACAAAACTGACTAATGTCTTTTTCCAGACTTAATAAGGCATTTTATCTGAGGATAAATGATGCCTAAATTTAGTTTCCTAAACCCAAACAGAGTGTTTGATCTAAAATATGTTGAAATAGTTGGAAATCTTTTGAAATTACTGGAAATCTTACCATTGGTAACAATAGCTTTTGGGTCAGGGATTGAGAAGCCTGAGAAGCTTCACTTTCAAAAGTTCTGTGTGTCTGCGTGTTCTCAAGGATGTCAGGGGATTAAATGGAAAATAAATGACCGATCTTGTCTAAACCTCACAAATGAAATAAATAATGAGGTAAAATACATCCATGAGAGAGATCAATATTGTTGCATTTTGGGGCACCTTATTATTTTTTTGTTTTTCTGTCTTTGAAGTTACTTGTACACATTTGTTCTCCATTTCCCCAAGCATTATATAAGTCGTTGAAAATCATAATATAAAAGCACAAGATAAAGAAGAGATCTGTTAGCAACTATCTAGGATGTCAATTCTTGTCCTTAAAAAAAAAAAAATAAAAAAAAAAAGCTTCATAGAAAGAAGAAAAATAAAGAAAAAATCCATTGTATGTGCAAACTTCATAGTAACAACTGTAGACACACTCAAGTGTAAGATCTACTTACACAAGTAGGTGGCTTGGCAGCTAAAATATATTTTTCTGCATAGATATTAGTTCTGTTGAAACACAGAAAGTCAATTAGAATAATTGAGCCACTGTTTTTCATTATATCATGCTTTCTCTGCCTCTATAAGAAAAACATGTTATAAGTAATAAATTTTGCTCCTTAGTAAACTAAATGAAACCCCCAGTAGATAAAGAAGACAAAAGAAGAGGAAATTGAAACAAATTAACTGCAGTCCAGAAATTACATCAGCAGAGAAAAAGAAACATCAGAGAAAAATAGCTTCCGTTTCAGTGAGATATTCAGGACTTAGTCAAAGCCATGACAGCTTGACCCAGTGTGTCAGAATGAATTGAATGTGACTCATTGAATGCATCTGATAAAGAAGATCAAAACTGAAAGATTTTTAGTATGGTAAGGAAATGAAGTATTATGAGATGAAAGATCAGGCAGGATAGAGACTATAGCCTGATCTTGGGAAGCATTGTTTAATGACTAATACAACTACAAAAACTAGGAGAATATTTACTGAATATTTACTACAGACAAAAAAGTATTGAAATGCATAAAGCAGATCAGTTTTTAAAGAATAAGGAAGGAAAAGGCTAGATAGAGCATGGGGGATATTTAGGTCTACAGTTTAAGCTGTGTAAACATGATGACACTGTCACAATCTGCTGCTTTCAATCCTCCTTAAGAGGCAGATATCTAACCTCAGCCTGTGAACTCTGATTTTATGGTCTGTTTATATATACTGAAAATAAATACAGTGCATTATCTGCCAGTGTTTCTGCTAGGTCAGATATGATTCTAAGTAAATGACAAGGAACTGTTTGGGGCAACTTGGCAGAGCACTGAGTTATGAGGTGCCCAAATAATACTTTTTGCCTGTGGTCTAGATACAAATGCTCATGTGTCATGTGTTACTGCAAGGTATACCTATAGGTTTTATTTAAGTGGACAATTTTCTTCTAACTCTAGAGGTCATTAGAAACAGGACATGTAAATAGTGTGATCTGCTGATTTACCAATTGACAAGTGTAGCTATACTACTAGGTGATGCTATGCACACAATGCTGAATGGATTTTGTGAAAGATGGAGACAGGATGCTGATTGGCCTTGTGGCTAGAATTCGGTTCCAAAATGTAAACAGAAAAAGAAAATGAAAGGAAAAAAGGTCTAAATGTAAGTATCTATTTGTGAAATGCATATCCCATAACTGACAATAGGGATGTAGGGCTAAACTCCAGTGAACATATAAACTTGTATAGATTTAGAATACTCTTCACAGTCTACAGTCACTGAACCACCTATTATTAAATAAAGCTCTTAATCATCTTAGAAAATGGAGTTGGATAACTAATCAACTCAATGAATGAAGATAATTATTTAAGGTTAAAATTAATTTTTCTAGTCAACGTTGTGTGTTGTGACTTCAGTAACTATAATGGGAGCCCACACTCCTACTGGTCATTTGAGAGTTTCTGTGGGATGCAGTTGCCCACACATTCCAATATTTCAAAGTATTTAAGACATTTATATGATAGGTCTGGCACATGTGACACATAGGCTGCAAGAGGCCATGCCCTTCTAGGGAGCCTGATCTGTCAGCATCCGATAGGGTTTCCTAAGTTAAGAGGGACTCTGTGTGTGTAGCACTTGCAAACTGTAAGTCAGAGTCACAGGTTAAGTAGCATGGTCTGGAAGCTATCAATGGTGATACCACTGTTTTGGGTCCAGATACTAGAGAAACAGGAACCTGATTATCAGCTACTGGAGTGACCATATGTCTAAACCAAGTACTGTAGAGATTGTGATCTGAGAATTGGCTCCTGGGGGCACTGTAGATCCAACCAGGTGGCAGATATGCCATTCTGTGCTTCTGCAGGAAATGAGAAGAGATATGAGTACCATAAGCTGAAGAGTATGTCCAGGTGCCAGGGGCTGGGGTGGCTGGGGATCTGAGGCTAGCTACTGGCCAGTTGTTGGTGCAATTCATATTTTGCTTGTACATACTCATATAAATTCCACTAATAGACTTCACTCCTGAACAGCTAGAGATGAGGAACAGGACAGAGCCATCAGTGCTACTCATATTTGTGTAAGTCCTTTTGGCAATTGTGTGGATGCTTGTAAGGTAATGTCTTCTGCCTATGTGTGGCCAGATGTGTATGTCTACTGTGTCTGAGTATGGACACATCTACCAGGAACACATGCTCTGCCTTGTTTCTGGTGACACCTGGAAAAACAGAGTCAGAGCGACCTTGCATCTACTGGGCTACAGGCTAGGCAAAATCCCGAGTTCAAACTAAATATGTGAACTACTTTAGACTTCAATAGAAAAAATAGAAAGGCTACCTTTTCCCGGAGCTAGCTTTAAGATAACTATATTTTTTCCATATTCTGTGTTAGGACACTTACTATATTGTAAAGTATTAGACTCTTATATAATAAATGTTTGAGTTCTTAAAAAGTTAGATTTAAATGTTTTAAAAAAAATAAGAGTATATAAATATTAAATACATATATATAGAGGTCTGAAGTTAGTCACTTAGCCATTAAAATATTTTTATGTATAAAAATTTATTCAAGTATCACTTGATTTTATTCATAGTTTCAGTTTCCTGGTTTCTTTCACTTTCTAGAGAGAGGTAACAGTAACTATATAGGAGTTTAAATCCACTGTGTAAAGGACTTTCTTGCCTACTTTAAAAAATATGACTAGAGAAATCAAACATTGGTGATGGTGAGATGAAAGATGCTTTAATTAAATTATAGTCATAGAATCCTGGAATATATCAAGTTAGAAGGGAATCATAAATATTGAGTCCAACTCTCTGTTCCTTGTAGGACTACCTAAAACTAATTCTATTACTAAGAGCATTGTCCAGATGCTCTTTGAGAGTTTTGTGATTGTGTCTGTGCATTGTAGTAGTTGTTTTTCTTTACTGTCCAAATGGATACTCAACACACCAATCAGTGGTTTCATCAATTATCTATTACTTAGCAATCTGCTGTAATGTTTAATGTTTCCTCATAAATTCACTAATTTTATGTGTGAAACCACTTCAGCTCACTCACTAATCTGTCAGGATAATAAAGTAATAGCTCTTTCTTTTCTGGAAAAAAATCTGAATATTACTGTGATATATAGAAAAGAGACTTCTACTTCATTATCTCTGAAATATCTATGAACTGTGCTTATTCTGACATTGTCATAGAATCATGAAATGTGCTGAGTTGAAAGGGATCCATCAGAATCATTGAGTCAAACTCCTGGCACTGTGCAGGACATCCAAAGTCACACCATATACTATCAAATATATAAAATTATTATTTTTTAAATTTAGTTTAACTATGAGTTAACATATAAATCTTCAGTTACTGACTACTCCATTTATTTCATGCCTTACTCTTCACCTCTTTCTTCAGTAGGATCTGCTACTAGTCGTATCACTGTCTGATCCTGTCTGCCATATTCCAATCCCATGGAATCTACGGTTTCTATAAATTGAATCCTATTAAATATGACTCACTTCAACCTGAACAATGTGGAATTACAGTAACCATCATCAGAGTCCATAAAAAATTGTATGGAGTTACTTCATATCTAAATATCATAGTGAAATTTGTATTTCTGTATGTTTTCCTTCATTTCACTATATGTGTTGTACACATTCTTCTATTAAGAAGTATGTAATTGTTAAATGTATTATTTTCATTGAGGTGATGGCAATGACACAGAATTTGATCTTGCAAAATATTCGCCTGAATCTATCATAGTATGACACAGACCATAATTTTATGGAAAAACAGCATATTTAGTAAAAATGGATTCACGTCATATGACTTCAGGTATCATCTAACATAAAAACAGTTGAATATTTGTGTGGATAGATCTATACATCACTATCTCAGAATAAATGAAGTTTGAAGGAACCTCATGAGATTGCCTGATGCAAAAGAATACTCAAGTAGGGTCACCCAGAGCCAGTTGCCCAGGACTGTGCCCAGGTGGCTTTTGAATACATCCAAGAGGGATACTCCACATCATCCATGGGCAACTTGTGCAGTGCTCAGTCAGGCTTGCAGTAAAGAAAGGTGGACAGGATGGATTTATATGATGAGCCCAATGGTATGAGATTCAATAAGACAAGGTTCTGGGTCCTGCTACACTGGTGAGGCCACACCTCAAATCTTGTGCTTGGTTTTGAGCCCCTTCACTACAAGAAAGACATTGAGTTGCTGAAGCATGTCCAGAGAAGGACAACAGAGCTGGGGAAAGGTCTGGCACACAGATCTTATGAGGAGCAGTTGAGGGAGCTGTGGTTGTTTAGTCTGGAGTAAAGGAGGCTTAGGAGTTTCTTCTTTCTCAAAAGCCTTGTCAAGATTGGAATAGGCTGCCCAAGGAAGCAGTCAATTCATCATCTCTGGAGGTTTTAAAAAGATATGTAGTTAAATTGTGCTTACTGGCAATGCTTAGCTATGGACTTGGCAGTGATAGGTTTGTGGTCAGACTCGATGGTCTTAAAGATTTTTTACAACCTAAATGATTTCATCATTTTATAATTAATACTAACCTCCATATAAAAGGAGAAGGGCTTCCTGGTAGAAAACATAGATCTTTGTTCCTGTCCCTTCTATTACTGATTTGTCAAGGAAATAGTAACATATTCTCTCTCAGATCAGGACATCACTCATGGATGGTACATATTCTGATTGTTATACAAAGCTTTGCTAGGACAGTGGCATGAGACTGAATCCAGCCTGCTTTGTAGGTAGCTGGTCTTATGTTTCTGTATTGTACAAATCTCTTTTTGGCTATAATATTTTATTCTCCTCTGGAATTAAGGCCATTTTCTGAAATGTTATTAAGTAGAGCTTATCAAAAAATTTTGTCAGGAACTTTCTTTTAACAGAAAAGTATTTTTCAACTATCCAAAAAGATTATGTATGCTTTATTTTTGATAAAAAATATGAAAACCATACATTTTATATGTTTACCTAGGACACTATGGAATTATTTAATGTGTGATTACAGAAACGTGAAAGAAAAACATGAAATTTGAACATTTGATAGCCATTGCTTTCAACTCTTCCTTATATTTGCCACCAGAATAAATAGTCCTTACAATGAGAGAACTATAACAAAAGCAAGCATATTAAGTCAGTCATAAGAAAACTTTATTTTTCACAATAAAATATCCTGGCATACAACACATTTATATTTATAAAAAACCTGTAAATCTCATATTAAGCTACAGTGATGAGAAGTTTTGACATGAATATTAGGACTTAAAGCAAATGAGTACAATTATAAGGCATTTTGTGCAATGAAGAAAAAGAGCAATTTAATAGAGCATTGCCGTACACTCCATATTTTCTGCTTGAGAGCTGATTATACACCAGTTGGAGAAGAACAGGAAACCATTAACAAGTGACAATATTTCATTCTGGTGACAACTTTTCCTAATTCTCTGATGGAAATATGTTCATAATATGTTGTTTTAGTCTTTTAATGAGAATTTTAATATTTAATTTCTAGTTTACATCCCTGAGTCGTGGCAGGGGGAGAGGGTGTTTGTTTGTTGATTGGGGTTTTTGTCCTTTTTCACGCCAAAATGATTTATTTGTTTGCTTCCTTGTTTGCATAATTAAACTGTAATTAATTACTGTTAGAAAACTAAAGAGCAACTGTAGCAAAAGAGGATACCAAAGTAGGTGATAGTTTAAGGGGTAATCAATATCTTCAAAATGCATGGCAATTTCCCATTCAGGCTGTGATACTCTCACAGTCTCACAGTTCTGCTAGAACTAGCAGTAAATTGAATGCTGGCTTAGAAACTAGCAAAAATATTGTGACTGGATGAGGCTTTGGGGATGTATTAATATCCTTTGTGTTTCTTCTACTTACAGAAATCTAAAAGGAATAAAACTTGAAGGTAAGAGACAATTTGCCTTATACAACTAGATTGTACTACAGCTTAGGTGGCTGCTTGGATATCTAACTTAAGCTGGTTTTTTCTCATTTTCTATATTGTCTGGAGAGAAATAGACACCTCAGGAGGCCCCTCATTCTACCTAAATTAGACACCTACCTTAAAATAAGGTAAATTGTTCACTGGTGGTGTATTGACTGCAGAAAGAATTGTGGTTGATTAGCTGTGTGCAGATAACTGAAGATTTAACTTAGTTCTATTTTAAAAATCTAATGCTTCTTGCAGACTTTTAGAAGGGATGTCAATGATGAGACTTCAGCATTATACTTTTCGACAGTTAAAAACAGGTGTGTTAAATCTCAGCTTATTCTTGATCCATTTCACTAAAGCTCAAGCTCAAGCTTACGTTAGGTGAGGTATGTCAGATCTTGCTCTGAAATCACTATTTTCTTTTCTATTTGAAATATTCCTGATTCTGTTTGATTTTACAATACATCAAATAGCTTCCCTCTTTTTCTAGAGCCTTCACTTAGAAAATTCAAAAATTAGTTTCAAGAGATAGTTGACGGATGTCAAAAGCAGCCACCTTCTCTGGCTGCTGCATCCTGGGACCCCTTTTGCCCTGCTGCTGGAACCCAGCCTGGTGCACACACACATGCACATACTCACGTCAGTGTGCAGATACACACACACACACACACACACACACACACACACACACACACACAGAGAGATACACAGACACACATACAGTGTGTCACACAGACAGCCTCAGACAAGGCTCTGCCCCCAGCAGGCCCCACATTTGGACTCACACCAGACACAGGCACAGATGGACAAGTCCTCTCCTCCTCTTCGGCTGGCAGAGGCAGAAGGTCACTAGTGCAGCATACACATAAATAGTCAAATTGTCAAAATAACTGTCTCACCTGCTCTCCATCAAATTCTTTGACATGTCTTAATTCTGATAATACTCCATTCACTTACAGAATGCCAAGAATGGTCTAAAGATTTGAGTGTACATATAAAATACAAAAAAATTAATTACTTGGCCACTAAAACATATGTAAATCTTTCCTAAGGAAAAGAAAAGATAAAAGAAAGGTTTTATGTTTTCTTATACTTGCTTTAATGATCTATTTGTGTTCAGTTCAAAAAACAATCCTATTAAATTTTAGGGCAAGTTCTTTGACATAAAATTTTGTAAGGACACTCTTCTGAAATAAAATGTTTGTCATTTTCAAAAACAGGTATCAGAATGCAAGTACAAAAAAAGGGCTAATATTGGTATTTAATTTTAAAGAATTGAATAAATTAATAGGCTTCAGAAAACCAAACCAAAACAAAAAACCCCAAACAAATTAAAAAAACACAACCCAAAAGAACCTCCTCAAAACCCAGGATTCATTACTGAAAGAATGGAAAACAAATAATGCAAAAAACTGCAGACAAAGTGGGGTTTTTTTTCCTGAAATATCTAAAATTAGGTAGTGTTTCAAATTAGGTAATGTCTTGATGTGACGAGTTTTGCAGACTAAAGCAAACTGTCAAGATTCCTATATGGTGATATATACCTTGTAATCACAGGCATCTCTGGTAGCAAGAGGATATGTTCAACATAATGAGAAATAGTCAGCTGTTTTAAGATTAATCTAAAAATGAAAGATAGGAGTGCATTTGAAAATTGCAACTCCGTCTTACACCCATATATAACATGGTTCCTTCAGATTTGAAGATTTAATAAAATTTACTGAATTTATATATATTGAAAGCAGTTCTGTGTATAGAAATCTTTATATGTCATTTTAAAAGAAGGTTTAGAATGGAAAAGACGAGGGAATAGAGATGCAACACTGCATTCCCTTTTTTTCAGTGATAACCTTAGTTTTCAAGTAAAAATGACTGAGGTAAAAAATTTTCAGGTAAAAAAGAAGTCAGCAATAAAAATCTTCTTTGATTTCAGGATATAAGATGTACATTATTTAAATTAAAAAAAGTCACAACCAATTAGAAGAAAAGAAAAAAAAACCTTTTAAATTACACCAATGTGTATAGATAAGCAGACAGATAGTAGTTTTGTTTGTCTCTTTTCTATGAACAGAAAGAATGACGGTCTTATTGTCCATGTTGACTTTCCAAGGCTTTGGGTGCACCATATATCTCGGTTTGCTATATGTGGTAGGATATCTTCCTGTACGTTTTAAATGAACTATTACTGTCTGAACTATTGGCGCATTTATTCCCTAGACTTCTGTTGTTCTTTTTGATTGTTTTTTTGATTGATAGCAGACATACCTCTTCTGCTTCAAATTTGAGGTTACTGTTACATTTTGTTTGAACTTTCCACAGTCAGGTCAGTCAAGGAGCAATAAAATTGAAAATTATCATTTCTCTAGAACAATTTCAGAAACATGTTCCATAGAGCTTTGTCTTCCCACAAACTCATGCATTTTTATTTTTATGGTTTTTTCAATGCCCAGAAGCATTGTTGGATGATATTTGGAAACAATAACACTAAAATAATCTGTATATATTTACTGTCTCTAAAAGTTTCCTGGAACAGAGAAGTAGAAAATACAAGCAAAGATAAGGTGATACTAATGGTCATCTTGGCATCATCAGTTGTGAAGATGGTTTTTTTTTTGTTTTGTACTACTTTTATTTTGACCCTCCTTTTAAAGTTTCTCTTTCCAAGGGCCTTAAGATACCTAGTATAATCCTTCTGCGTATCTTAAACACAAGAAAAACTGTAGTAGGTTTTAGGCAATTTCACCATTTTCTCCCCATTCCCCAGTCAGAAACAAGGATATCTGTATAGGCTTAGCAACCTTAACCAAGATTTAAATTATTGCATTAAACTTTAGTGTTGAGGAGGATTTAACACACCTATGTGGTGAGTTATGGTCATTCATCTCATTGTTTCAATATTCATCAGTGCTCTGCCTTCAAACTCATCATTTCCTAATAGCTACACATGTAAAATGCCTTCAGTTCATTCATCTGTTTCTATTGCATGTTTATGTTATAGTCCATTCTTCTTCCACAAGGAGAAGGAGATAACAAAAAATGCTCAGCTACAAAAGCTCAATCAGGAATGTAGCATCTTGTAATTTAGAAATATCTATACATTATTGCCTTCCTCAAATTTGGTATAACTTTCCCAAGCTGGAGAAAGCTTATACTGATGAATGAATGTGATCATAGAATCATAGATTGGTTTGGGTTGGAAGTGATCTTTAAGATCCTCTAGTTCCAAGCCCCCTGCTATGTGAAGGGACACCTTTCACCAGACAAGATTTCTTAAAGCTCCATTCAACCTAGCCTTGGACACTTGTGGGAGTGATGTATGATGAATGATGGAATTAATCTTGTTTGCATTTGGAATCATAGAACCATTTAGGTTGGAAAAGATCTTTGAGATTATCAAGTCTAACCACAAACCTGACACTGTCCAAGTCCACCACTAACTCATGTCCCTAAGTGCCACATCTACAAGCTAATAAGCCTCTAAAGGTTGGACTCAATCATCTTGAAAGTCTTTTCAATCTTAATTATTCTATAATTCTACAAATTACTTTAGGAGAATTGCTGAAAACAACAACCACATATTTCATTTTTTTGCCTTTAAAAACATACTATTTTTACCATTTCCCCACTTACATATAGGCCATTTTATACCTTTCTTCATCTTAGCTGGGATATCATACTGATCAATAATCTGAATGATGACATGTCAGAATTAATGACTGATTATTTTCAGTATCTCTACATTTATTATAAAATCTACACTATATTCTTAAGTCATTTTGAATGCCATTTATTTCACCTTCAAATGCATGAAGGTAGATGTCTGTTTTAATTCTGTTTTCTAGTCATTTTATAAACTCAGAGGAAAATTTGTTTCTATAAGGGAAGGGATTAAATCCTATAAGAACTTTAAAATATGTGAAAAGAATTTTGGCCACAACTGTCCTAGAAGTGTAGCATAATAAAATTTGCTTTGGTTACAAAAAAGATTTCTTATATTGCTGTAATTGTTTTATGAAATGTCTTGCAATTCCACAAAGCCTCTCACGTTTAATACCTAATTCTGAACAGGAGTTCTCTCACAAGACTCAGAGGAAATAATTTACATGGCTTTGGTGCCAATGTTGCCCTGTCTCACATATGCATTTTGAATACAATTAAAAAGTAGCAGTTTCTGTAACTGCATTAGTTAGAAAGACCCACGAAAAATAAACTGGGGATTAAAATCAGCTGTATTCTTGGTAAATTCTGGGGATCACAGAGGACTGTCTGTCCTCAAATCCCTTAACAACATTTATTTCCTATACCTTAATTAATATAGAGTAGGAAAAAATATTCAGATAGACAGAAAAGTGATGCTGAGGACAAGTATATCATGCTGGTAGAAAGAAATACTGAATATATCAAAATCATCTAGAAGTATATTTAATTTATCTTATTACTTAACAATACAATAGAGGGAGACCCTACATGGCCCAATACTCTCAGATATTTGTGTTAATATAGTCAGGAAGATTTGAAAAGTCTGGGCATGATTTCTTTTACATAGTCCCCAGCCCTTCGAAATACTCAATGTGTCAAAAAAAAAAAAAA
>VZTJ01006732.1:372849-404821 GCA_013397795.1 Orthonyx spaldingii
AGGAAGGAAGGAAGGAAGGAAGGAAGGAAGGAAGGAAGGAAGGAAGGAAGGAAGGAAAGGATTCTGCTAAAAATGTCAGGCTGATGACAAAGGCATTCACCTTAAAAAGTTCCTGTGGGTTTCGTTGAGTAATAATAACTAGCCTCTTGCTTGTTTTAAAAGGAAATGGAGTGCAGTCATTTAATCTTAATTCATCAGCCAAATCAGAGGTTTGCTCTCATACACCAAAGAGAAATTGCCATCTCTTCTTGAATTTACTCTTGCAAATCATTATAACTGCCTAGAGTTTTGTTGTGTTACACTCTGTAATACACTATTTGGGTGCCCAATACAGTCTCAAGTAGCTTGATGAGAGAGCAGACTAAATGACAAAACAGTGCAGGAATTTATGACAACAGCATTAACCTAAGCAGAATGGAGCAGTTGGGCTCAAGCCCTCAGGGTTTATCTCTAAAAGATAAAAGGAGCAGCTGGATATAGCCTTAAAAGGGTCAAAGTACACTTAGCTATTTGTTAATGAAAGTGAAGAAATTTGCTCTATCTGTATTGACAGCACAGCTAGGAAAGGAAAAAAGACAGATTTTAGAAGAAAATTATGGTTAAAGTTAAAAAAAAAATTTAAACTGGAAATTCCTGTTCATTTTTGCAAAGCAGAAGCTGGTGGAAGAAAGGAGAAAAGCCATAACCTGCTCATAAACAAGTACATTTCAAAGCAAAACATTTATTTTTATGTAGGTGGATACAAATGAATATGTTTTGTCTAAAACCAGTTTGTATTGCCTGAGTTGTCCCATGACAGTATGGGACACACAACTATACCTGTTATTATTTGTCTGTATTCTTATATGATAATATTAAAGAGTAATTTAAAGAACAGATATGTATTACTGTTACTTTTTTCATGATCTGGTGAAAATTACAATATAATGTGTTTTTCAAATAAAATATTGGTTATTGCATATGGTAGGAGAACAATAGTGTTCACTGATTGAAGTGTTGTAGGGAAAGAAAACTAAGGCAGTAATACATACCAGAGCTTTCAAATCATAAACAGATCTTGATTGTAGCTAAAATAGTGGGTCTTTGGATATTACAAGAAAAGCAGAGAAAGGTCAAAAAACTAACAACCTCCTTGAGGATACTAGATCATTTATCCAAATGTGGAATATTTGAAGGGCAAGAAATAAACAGTGAAAGCTCTTCAGCTACTGTCATCCTTGCAGGCAAAAGTATTCTCATATAATTTGTCAGACAACCATATTCAGAGGCCATTAATCCACGATGCCCATTCCATTGTGGGTTCTCTTCTCTGTAGGACCAACCCTTCCCCTGTGTGAGAGTATAGTTCACCATTGACTACTTCTGGACCCAGCAAGAAATGTTATACCTTAAAAGCTAACTTGCAGGAAAATTTTGAAAACTTTGCAGGAAAAGGTTAGAAGATGTCTATTAAGAGACATCCACCTTTTAAGATAAGTACTTTAGAAGGAATCAAATTGCTGGTCATCTAAATGCGGCTCAGCTTTTTCCCTTCTTCTCCTTTCATCAAACAACAGCTGGGGCCTCATACAGGACACAAAATTGACAGATAAAGGACTCAGATGCCAAGGTCTAGAATAAATTTTTTAGCAGCAACATCTGTGTCTGTTGCAAAGCCCTTGGCTGATTTCTTGGCTGGCTGCTGGGCTGACTCTGTTCTGTCTGTGACTCCAGTACTGGCTATGCTAATGGCCATGTAATGGCCCCTGGTGCCCTCTTGGGGAATTAAACTGCTGATAAACTTACTGCCTTGCCTTGTCTCTGGGATCTTTTTTGAGCTTTGAGTGACCTGCAGCTGGAGGGGTTTGTTCCTTGTTTGAGAAGAAGGCCCTTGAACAAATCCTCACAAGTTCAGTGTATGCAAGGCCAATTGATGCTGCCCAAGGAATATTTTGGAATCTGCTGTAAAGTCACATTCTTTTTAGATATAACATTTTCTTAAGCTACAGGAAATACTAAAGATGTCAGGAAAAAAATATCCAGAGACCAGAGACTGTGGATTCATCATTCATTTTAGTGTGTTATAAATTTCAGAACAGAGGGTTCATTGTCCTACAGAATGTATGCATAAGTTTGTCCCATGGAGAACTGTTTCCTAAATGGGTGGATGACTCATAAGAAATCAGGGCAGGTGAATCTTTACTGGTAAAAATACATGCTTATGCTTTCATTATTAATGCAAAATCTCCTTAAATAGATCCTAAGTCCCAAAGGATGTTTGCATGTATTTAAGCTTAAGTATCCTATGAACACTCTTGCATTCTCTGCCTGTAGTTAGTCAGACTCTTTGGCTTCACCATGGGCTCATAATGAGTATTCAACTGAATTTTAGTCAAAATACTAACATTCAGTTTCTACAGACTTACTTTTCAAATTCATTCTAGAAGATGAATAATAAAGACAGGGTGATGCTCTTCGCCTAGGGGAAATCCTGCTGTCTTTATACACAGAAGTACAGTAACCCCTCAGGACATGATTGTTCAATTCCCTTGAGCTTCTTTATGCATTTGGGTGCTATAAAATGCCTGCAAATATAGCAAACATTGCCAACAGGGAATATTAGGGCATACGGAGCAGGTCAATGGAATGTCTGAGAAAAGGGTGTGTGACTCAAAGCCTCAAGCTATTTGAAACAGAATGAAACAGCAGTGTTTGCACAGCTTGAATTTTCTCCAAGATTGGGCAAGCAGGGTTTTGGCTTGCCTCAAAGTACAGTTGCTTCCACAGATAAATAATAATAATTATAAAAACGGGGACTCAACTGTATAACTTCGATGGGATTCTTTAAACTGAGGGAGAAAAATGAAAAAAAGAGTAGATATATGTGAGAGGAGAAAAACACAAAACAAAAAAGCAAACATGAGTATCCAAGTCTAATAACTAATACCTAATGTATCTAATGCCAGGCAAAGATGAGATTGACTCAAGACTGGAGCATTTAACTCTTAGGTGTCCTCTCACCTAAGTTAAATACCTGAGATACAGGCTAACATTATGTACTAAATGCAAGCCAAGACTGATGTGTCTATGAATAAGATTCATAGATATCAATGACAGAGAGCTAGGTAGCTGTTATATAGCTATCAGTTATAATCAGTGTTCAAATGTGAAGTGTTGTGTTGGAACTCTTCCAGAAAGTTAGATTATCAACCAGGATTAAAGAGAAATAATGCATTGTTCAGAATGACTGTCATATTCCAGATGCTTAAGACAAGCAAAATTTTTCCTTTCAGTAAGAATAAGAGGAAGGAAAGATATTCAATATGTTATGAAGCAATATTGACCAAGGATATCCCAAACCACCTACTCACTAAATTTCAAAATCTGTTTGATACTTCTTGAAACAGATTTTCATTTATTTAAATATTGTATGTAAGTTGAAGTATTGCTACTTGTAAGCCTAAAAGAAAATAATTTCACATTATTGTATATTCATTGGTTATTATTCTCTCCCAAAACCTAAGAAATCCAAATATGTTGTCTAAGTTAAGCAAAGTATCAGTTTGGATCTGTAATGAGTTTCCTAGATACTCAGATTTTGTGCTGTCAGGGAAAAGACAGTAAACGCTTTCTTGCTTCTTTTGTGTCACACCAGGTGCATGCTGGCAATGACTACTATGTATTGACAGGTGACACACTAATGCCATAACTGAAAATAAAAAAGGACAATGAGCATTCTATTTTCTGAATATTCCTTTATAATTTTCTGCTCACATCAACATTACTAATAAATCAAAGAAGTGGGATAAATTATGTATAACCCTATCCCTTATTTGACCTATAGTTTATCATTATTAAATAGTATTGCCAGTAATTTCATGCATCAACAGCTGTATGGGCTGGCAAGAATATAAGGACTGTCCATTCAGGAAAAAATTTTCTTAACATTGTTATAGATCAGAAAATACTTTAATGCTTATTTTCTTTGAAGCAGTTGAAATTTTGTACAGAAAGACAAATGGGAAGAATGTTTCCTGGCATGCTAGAAAATATACTTTGAGGAACTATTACACATTCATAAATTAGTTTTACATTTTTAAAATTTTAGATTTGCAAGATTAGATTAGATATACTGGTAAGCTTTCCCCAGCCTTGTTAATTTGTATGATTCTGCTGTTTAACATTCTATTTATACTACTGCCATTTAGAAAACAGTAGACTTTTACAACAGCTGATGCAGTAGTTTTCTTAGGTGAGCACAGTGCCGTACCACAGCAAGGTTCTAGGGCAACCGAATGAGCTTTTGAATACCAATATAAAATAACACTGACATACTGATGATGGATACTTGTAAAATTAAATATCAAATTTAAAATAAAAAACCCAAGAAAATAACAATACAAATAAAAATATGTTTATTTTAAAAGTAAAAGGGAGGACAACTGGTACTACTATTAATGACTGAGCCAAAGAAAGGTTTAAGTAACTCAGCCTTTTCCTCATCCTTTGTTGTATCCGGTAAAGGATGGAGATTCTTGTCTCTCCTTTTGCTGCTTATGCATTTATAGAAACATTTTTTATTGTATTGTACAGCAATAGCTGATTAAGATCTAGTTAGATTTTGGCTCTTATAATGTTCTTCCTGCATGTCCCCACAACATCCTTGTAGCCCTCCTGAGTTGCCTGCCTCTTCTTTCAAAGGCATAAACTCTCTTTTCTTTTTTCTGAGTTTCAACCAAAAATCTCCCTTCAACCAGGCCAGTCTTCTCCACCACCTTATCTTTCAGCACAAGGGGGTGGCCCACTTGTAAGTCTTTAATGTTTCCTTCTTGAAAAATGTCCATTCTTCCTGGATTCCTTTGCCTTTCAAGGATTACCTCCCAAGGGACACTGCCAAACAAGCACCATTTTCAGCTGACAAATAGACAAGAAGTTAGAGCTAGGTTTAATATGACTAAGATCAGGCAGCATGATATCAGTAGAAGATCTGGCATTTAAAAGAAATAAACAACAATCATGATTTCATGGTTCCCTGCTTATTGTTGTATCTATTGATGTTGCCATACTTTACACGGACTTGTGATGCACCCTTTTTAATGGAGGTGTATTTTGAGATCAATTTCCCACATTTCCTCTGTGAGAAATTGAACACAAATATTATTAAAACATACAGGAATCATGAGCTAAAGTCGAAACTTTTGCTAATCATTAGCTTATAAATGTTTAAGCAAAAATTCTAAGAAGAATAATCATGGATATGACTTTATTGTACATTAAATGTGAACATCAGCTCTTGTTTAAGCCCAGATTCAGCCTTCCTTGTCATGTCAAGCTTGTAAATTACAGACAGTTATTGTATTTTAAGTGGAACTGTGGAGCAAGTGAAAATGCTTTGGCTCATCCAAGCATCTTGCATCCAAGCATCTCCACAGCATGGTCATGTGGACAATAATAATAAGCAATCCAAGCTATATCTGCCTTTATGCACTTTGGTTGGGCGGTATGATGGCAAGCTACAGTGATCCTGCAACAGTGGCTAGGAGTAAAGTTGACTAGAAGGGCAAACTGGGATCAGTCCATTTCCTGGCCTTTGTTCCTAGCCAAGTTCTCAGTAACAAAAGCAAGACAATAAAACAAACAAATCCAAACAAAAAGACTGAAATGTGCTGGTGCCGTATTTTGCACGTGGTGTATTTTTTAAGTTCATTAAAAGAGATCTGGAACTGAATCTCTCCCTGCATAAGATATTCTAGTTTTGAACTATTTTAGTGCTTTAACCACAGCAAGCAACCCACCCCACACAACTTCTTGTTCACTCCTCCACCAGCAAATCTGCCAATGACATCAAGCTGAGTGGTCCTGTTGACACACCTGAAGGATGGGATGCCACCCAGAGGCACATGGGCAGGCTCAAGGACTGGATGCAGGGGAATATCCTGAGGTTTAATAAGACCAAGTGCAAGGTGCTGCACCTGGGTCAGAGCAACCCTTGATGTCAACACAGGCTGGGCATGAACACATCCAGAACAGATCCCTGCTGCGAAGGACTTGGGGATGCTGGTGGATGAAAGACTAGACATGACCCAGAAATGTGCACTCACGGTCCAAAAGCCAATTGTATTCTGGCAGGATATCCTGCATCCAAAGCAGTGTGGCCAGCAGAGTGAGGGAGGGGCTTCCGCTGCTCTGCTCCTGTGCACTGGAAGAGCATTGACCTGTTGGAGCAAGTCCAGAGGACACCACCTAGATGATTAGAGGAATGGAGCATCTCTCCTATGAGGAAAGTATGAGAGAATTGTGATTGTTCAGCCTGGAAAAGAGAAGGCTTTGGGGCAGCCCAATTTTGGCAGTCCAGTGCCTGAAGGGAGCCCACAAGAAAAACAGAGAGGGACTTTTTACAAGAGCACATAGTAACAGGACGAGTAATGGATTCAAAATAAAAGCAAGTAAGTTTAGATTTGATATTAGGAACTAATTATTTACTGTGAAGGTGGTGAGGCACTGGAACAGGTTGTCCAGAGAAGCTGTGAATGCCCCATCCCTGGAGGAATTCAAAACCAGGCTGGATGGACCTTTGAGCAACCTGGTCTAGTGAAAGGTGTCCCTGTCTACAGCACTTGGATTGAAACTAGATGGTTTCTAAGGTCTCTTCCAACCTAAACCATTCTATGATTCTATGAATTACAGTATCACACAGTCAATATAATAAAAACCATACTTTTCATTCCCTTATTCAGTACCCAAGTTGTATGGTGTTCAGTTACCAAGCAGTTTTTACAATATATTTTATACTTATTCAAAATTATTCGTTTCTGGACACTAATCAAATGTTGCTGCAAAGACAGAATTCTTTATTTTCTTGTGACCTTTTCCTCTGGGGAATGTGATGTATCATAAACATTAATTAATTTATTTTTGTGGCATTGCCTGAGAGGTGAAGCGGTACTACTTTACAGATGATTAACAGACACATAGAGAACTCCATAGAAAAGTTTTACATTTATTTCATGTTTCTGTGTAAAATAATACCTTTGAACTGTTTAGGCTCAAGCTCTAGTCTTATCCTTTCTGCAAATCATGCCACTGAGTCCTAAAGTCAGACAGGAAAAACTTTGGGTGATATATTTATTGACCTTATGCGACCAACCATATAACAGATTACATTGCGAAGAGTAGTCCAAGGAGTTCAGGGAGAGCCTTACCTTACATGCAGCATTTGTGAGCCCACACCTGAAGTTCTGGATCCATGTTTGGACTTGCCAATACAAGACATATTGATACACACAGTGTGCACAACAGTAGCCACTGAGTCAGGACACTGGAGTACATGCTGTACAAGTAGAATCTGTGTGTGATCAGTCCTAGAAAATAACTCTAAAGGGAGATCTTACTGTTATTTTCAACTACCCATGGAAATCGTATAGAACAGATGGAGCCAGACCACTTCTTGTCAGAACACATCAGAGAAGTGGGAGAATTCATGCTGAAAATGGAGAACTCTGGTAACATGATATAGTTGTCTCTTTTGCATTGACATTCCATGAGAAAATCAACTGTTTTAACTAAAAATTACTATCCTGTTGTTGATTATTTCCAGAAGTAAACTTCCCTGTGGGGAACTGTGTAAATGGACTGTGGACTTTGCAGATGATAGGACTAATTGTCATGTCTAAGTTAACCCCTTCTTTTATAGTGAGAAAATCAGTTCCACTTAATATCAGTAAATGCTGATTTTGATGACAAATGCTGTTGTAGTGTATCCTTCCAGGTAGTAATACTGTGTAATACAATACAACACAACACAATACTCTTACTTGAGTAGTTTTAATGCAAATCTTTCTTAATACACCTATACTTGATTTTAAAAATTTGTTATAGGTACATAGATATAACCTTTTGGTGTATTTCCTGAAAACAATGAAAATACTGATTGAACTGTAAAAAATAGGTTGAACACGATGATCTTGGGGTCTTTTCCAATCTAATTGATTCTGTGATTCTACAATCAACACAAAAGAGAGATCATTGGATTAGTCAGTTCTATTAAAATAATTTTGTACTGAATTTTACCAGTTCTTTGGAAACTGTCCTTTTTTCATTTAGTATTCAACTCTTGTTATGCATCTGGAATACTTGAGCATAAAGTCTCAGGCTATAGATCTTCCAGCTGCACTTCTTTCAGGAAAAGCAATTGCTGCCCCCAGCCTTCATTTTGCCCCAGTTGTTCATCACTACCCTGAGTCAGAGCTGCCCGTTAAGCTCCTTGTTTAAGATCTTGTTGACCTTTTTCAGGAAAAACAAGCCAAAGTCAGTTTAAGCAGTTTAAACAGCAAGTACTTGACAACAGAGCTACCACACAGCTAAGAAATCAGAAAGGTGATGAGTGATCTTGGGTACTGGAGCTGAGCTGCCAGGGAAGGAAAGGAGAAAAACAAGCTTCTTCTATTCACACAGCTGCTGCTGGACTAGCTTTACCTCTTTGACACTCTGCCTCCTAGTTTATTCTAGAATTTCCAATGAGGCTTTGCTATCACTTGAACTGTGAGGAAGACATTCAGTAAAGATCATAAAGGTGTACCAAAACTTGAGTTCAGAGAAATCTTACAGTGAGAGCTTTATGAAATAATCTCAAGACTCTTGAACTAAGAGCAAAACTCCCATTACCTCGGTGGCTATCTCTGTAACTCAAATACCTGTAGCAAAAAAGCAGGCCTTTCATTAAGGAAATAATAGAAAAGAATGCTTATATGTAATTAGCTTGGCTTCATAAGAGCTATTTGTGATTGCTGTCTTAGATTCCATTTATTATTAATATTGCAGGGTCAAATTCATGGCAATGTATTAGAAAGAAAAAACAGGATTCATGGAACACAGAGAAAAATGCTTCTAAAACTTTATCATATCCATCTTCTTAAGTGTCATATCAAAAAAACATTGTCAGGTATTATAAGTATGTACATTTACTTTTATGTAGGATTAGTTCAAGTAGATTGCCTAGATCTTAACTCTCATCTATTTTTATTCTATAGCTGGATAGTTAATACAGCTAATGCATTGAAGAAAACAGCTTTTATAGGGTGTAGGAATCATTTGGATGGCACCACAGATTTTTGATGCCAAGGCCTGAAAAATATTATTCCAAAGGCAGCATCTGGCTTCTTGGCACATCTAGCTTGTAGTTTCTCAGTGCCTCTAGGTTCTGTTGTATGGTTGATCACATTTGAATGCTAATTTTACTTCCTAACTTCTTGGAGTAAAATAGATTTCTGACATTTTGTGGAATGTATGTGTAAGCATATATATAATGAACAACTTGTACTTCTGCAAGGTATTGTAATTTCACTTCATCAATACTTCAGTCAATTACCTGTGTCCATACCTATCTAAACATCTGCACACATGGCAAAATGCATACATAAGCAGTTATAAGGGGAACTTTATTTCCCACCTGTTCTAAATGTTATCATGTGTGCAACACTGAAGTCAATAGAGACTAACTTTATTTCTTTGTCCTTACCAAAATGAATATTTTTGCAAGTAATCACAGTAGTTTCCCACATTCTTTAACATCTAGGGAAAAAAACCCCTTTAGTTTGTGGTAAAGCCCAAATTTTTATCATATTCAGCTGGATCATTTTTTATGTTTCAACTTTTTTATCCCCAGTCTTCTTGCTTCTTTGAATTAATTTTACTGATCTGTTTTCAAAAAACAAAAATTTACACTGGTGAATTTTGTCTCTTGTCATTACCACATTTCAGCCAAACTGATCCCCTTCTCTGTCCTTGTTTTCTTTACCACAAGTCTGTCCTCATTCCCATGATTTCACACTTTTGCTTCCTGCATTACATTTCTCGTTGCTCTTTATTCACCCTAATCCTAGTGATCACTTCTTCTACTTTACTTACGTTGTGGTTTAGTCCAAAGCTTGACCAAGGTATTTATGTACCTAAGAAAGATAAATTCTGTGTAGAAGTGATATTTAGTCTACTCCACCAAATCCTGAATATTTTCATTTTCTTTGAAATTCAGAGAACTGTGTATCAACATGGTGGTTCAATTTATTTTCTTAATGATTTCTTTGAGATATATATCTTCAAACATCTTAGTCTCCATCCTGACATCAGAAAAACACTTCAGCTTGTGGGTCAACATATGCTGTCATATCACTTGTCTTTAAAGGAATCTAGAAAAGGTGGCATTTTTTAATAAGGGGACATGTCACATTCAGTCACCCAGTTTTAAAATTTCCATAGAGCATTTCAGATTCACTCCAAAATCCAGTCCTTGACATAGAAACCCAATTGCAATTCTGTCGCCTTCCAGGGAATGTGGAGTTGAATTAGTTTTAATGGTATTACGGTAATGTATTTCAGAGCACTGACTTTAAGGGAATTAACTTTGTTGCTTTGTAATTGGCAGAACTGGGACAGCTAGCTAAAGCCCAGGCATACACTGTTCATTTTATCAACAAGGGCCCTGTCACTGATATAATGTTTTATATATTATATATGACAGTTTTACATCTGCTAAACATCTATTCACAGCAGACTTTTTTTCACTTTTGTGTTAGAACTAGTGGAAAATTACTCTGAACTAAAATTATCTCCTTTATGATACCATATACAAATACATATATCAATTAGCACATATAAGTTGGAAAGATTTTTTTGTTGCAATGCCCTATAAAAAAGAAGCAAAACAAAAACCAAAGTACTCAGACATACTTGTAGTATTAAAAGCGGTGATGCAGAACATTCTATTTTTCATACTTTTTTCTTTTAACTTTACCCTAGATGTTATCCTGATGAATTAAGCCTGTTTAGTTAAATAATTATTAATTTTATTTGCTCCAGAAGACAGAATAAATGTGTTAGACCTCTGAATTCATTCAGGTTGAAGATATTTTAAGTCACTCTGGTCAAGAGTGGTTTAAATGGCATGCTGGCTGTTATGGAATTCAGACTGATGTCAAATCAGCTCTGCTAAATGATGAACAACTCGCAGCCAGTCTTCAGAGAACTCTGAACAGTAAAATATAATCATGATGAGACTTAATTTATTTGTCATAAAAATTACTGTCAACTCCAACTAGGGCAAAGTGTTTTGTCTGCAAAGTTAAGCAAAAAATGTTTTCTGGAAAAATACCAAAAAAAGTTTCTTATTCCTTCAGCTATGTCCTGCATGGCTATAATTCCCTATTTCCAAGGACACAGAATTGATTGAAAATATTGATGCATTTTGTTTAAAGTATTATATCTCTTATTAAGGTTTTATATCTCTCTTTTTAACTGGCAGGCAATCAAGGCCAAGAGAAGTTAACTGAAGTACTCACAGCCAGAGAGAGCTCTTGAGACATCACAAATACACAGTATATTTGCAGAAACTTAGTTATCTCTCCTAAAGTATATGCACTGTTAAATATATCATAACAAATTCTGGTCCCCTCTGATGTCATGTAGTTCCTCAGTCTATATTATGTTCCAACATAGAAATTTAGATGCTGAAGATACTGATTCAGAATGCCAGCAATAGACAAATATATGAGATTCAAAGGTGATTGCTGCTGAAATGTTTGCTTTCTGATACTTTTTCTTGTTGCTAGAAACTTCAGTTCTATCCAGGTCTCCCTTTAGTAGAAAAAATCAAGCAACCTAACTATTATTTTTTTCTCTTTCTGTGTTGCGCTAGAAGAAAACATTTTACTAAACAAAATATAACAACTCTTAAGGCAAAAATTGAAATCTGACAGCATTAACTTCTCTAATAGTCAGATGATTTGAACTTCTTCTTTGGTTAGAGTTTATATCTTCAATCTCATCAGCATCTGAGTCTTCCCCTGTCTTTGGTTATTGTACCATCAGCCAAGTTATTGATTGACCTTAAACAGAAAATGATTGTCCTGGTTTAATGTAGGATGGAATTAATTTCTTCTCAGTGACTGTTACAGTGCTATGTTTGGATTCAGAATGAGAATGGTGTTAACAGCGCTGATGTTTTGGTTTTTTGTTAAGTCTTGTTTATCCTAATTCATGGACTTTTGCCCCCACCATGTCTCATGCTCTGTCAGTGAGGAGGAACACAAAAGAAACTGTGGGGGACCACAGCTGGGACAGGTGACCTAAACTGACCACAGGAATATTCCACACCACAGAATGTCATGCCCAGTACATGAACTGGAGAGATTAACCCAGAAGGGTGGCTGATCTGGGCTTGGGAGGGGGTGACACTAGTCAATGGGTGGGTGAGCAATTGTATCGTGGACCACTTGTTTGTTTGGTTGGTTTTTTCTTTCCCTTCTTATTATTATTATTTACTTTTATTATTATTTATTTTTCTTTGTTTTCAATTATTAAACTGTTCTTTTCTCAATCCACAAATTTTACTTTTGAGTTTCCTCCCCATTCCATGGGGGAGGGGGAAAAATAGAGTAAGTAGCTGTGTGGTGCATAGTTGCCAGCTGGGCTTAAAGCATGACAGTGATTGAGTAGATCTCACTGTTATAGTTCAACCTGATTGTCAGCTGCAGTCTTCAGTGAAGTCAGTCACTCATGCCTCAGGATGTCTAAATCTCCATCTTCTATCTTGTTGTCAGCATAGGGCACCCTTCCTCAGCCAATGTGTACGAGTACATGCACCCCAGCAGAACAATTTAATGCAAGCATCCCAGCAGAACAGTCTTCAGTCTTGTAGTACATTTGATTGTAAATAAATTAAAGAATGCAACATTTATTGCAGATTATTGTATATTAATCAATATACATGAATCTTCAATTGGGACAGAAAACATTTTCTCCACAGTATAGAAACAACCACTAACCTTCATTTTCTCATAACAAATACCTAATACCAGGAAAAAGATCATAATCTCAAACAAGGATAAGTAAAACTGATTGACTGACTACTTTTGTTGGTGTCCAAAGTGCTTCTGTTTTCATTTACATCTCAGTTACTCTTAGTTAACTTCTTGCTTAGTTGTTTTCCAGAGATTCAAAAGCCAAAGTAGTAATTGAGAATTCTTTGAGGTAGTACAGGTAATACAAGAATAGCATCTTATAGTAGCTACTTATTTTCTGAAATCTGAACCAAAATGTCACCATGAAACACATCCACTTTCTATGTCAGCTCAAAGCAAGAGAAGCATTCATGTTTGTCATACTCGAGTTTGACTTGAACATACGAACAAAAAAGCAGCTACCAAAACCTTTTTCTACCTTCTGTCTTGTCAAACCAGTGTGGGAAAAACCAGTTTATTCATAGAATAAATTATTCTTTGGAGTAATATAGAGTGCTTTTTTTTTTCCAAAAAGGCCATATGTTTTCCATATGAAACTACAAATTTTCCTCAATAAACTAGCAGTGCATGAGGAAACAAGAGAATGTTGCCTATGTTATATACTATTAGAAGGTGTTTAAAGTGTAAACTGACAGAGCAAATGTTTTCTGAAGAGAGAGGAAAAGGTTTTTTCTATCACATCTTATAGGCATTGCATAAATCATAATTTACTTCTTTTGGATAATTGTTCCTAGATTTTTGTAAACTTATGACAGATGTGCTGATGAAAAATTATGCCCATCACAGAAAATTTGGAAAGAGTCCTAGGCTGCCCAATTATGCAAAAGTTATAGCTCATGTAAGGGACACCTACTGTTTTAAAGAGGAAAGTGGGAATTAAAATTTTCCACAAAGGAAGTTCTGTCTGGAAGATTTAGTGGAGCTGGGACTTGAACAAAGGATGTTCAGTCAGGGTTTTTTGTTTTGTTTTGTTGTTTTCTGACACATGTTTTGTCAAAGCAATTAATATTAAGTGCTAGAGTGGTTTGAATCCAAGCACAGGCATTTTAATCACACTCTCTGCTTAATGTATGCTACATAAAGAAGAAATATAGTGAAAAAAATAGGCATATTGCCAACTGTTTGGTTTTTATTTTTTTCCTGAAGGGAATTTTTTTATTATACTCTGGGTGCCTGCTATAAGTATTCATGTTTGTATATTCCTTTAATTGCCTAGTTAATATAAGCTATAAAATACAAATAATTTATGAATAAGTGCTTTTATTACTTGTCCAAGTTATCCATACAGTCAAAGGCCAAACGTACTGTTTATGCACACTTAATTTGACCCCATCTATTGTACAGAGAGTTAAAAACCACTTTCCACACATTTCTTTTGCAAGCTTAGATCTGGAGCTGTTTGTAAGGTAGAAGTTCCATTTTATAAGAATTCCTGGGATTTCATACATTTTTTCTGTCTGGGAAGAAAAAAAACCAAAAGGTGAAAATAACAGCACCTAAAATTATTTTTCCACAACAGAAAATTCAGGGGGAAAAAAAAAAATAAAAAAGAGGAGACGAGCAACCAAGTTAGCACTGATTTACTACTGCAGCTCTTATTCCACAACAGACATTTGCTTCAAGGAGAATAAGCAGATCTCCTGTTGACATAATGTCCTGTAGGAAGAGAATCATTCAGGAAGTGAAATACGTGTGTTCTGAAGTACAATTATTCAGGAATTGAACATGTATTCTGTCTACAATGGTAGAATCACAAAGGGTTTTCTGCTACTTCCCTTAAGATACTCTATTGGCCAAGATATGCTTAAGACTGGGAAAAGACTAATAATGGCTGTTAATTGTGCTTTTATTAAAAAAAAAAAAAAAAGTCCAACCATAACTATTTAAAGAGGCCTTTGGTTATCTGGATCATTAAAATAATGTATACAGTGTCTTTGGTTGTAAAACATTTAAGAAAATTCCAAGGAAACCTTCTAAAGTCCAAAGGTATTACAGAGATGTAGGATGACAAAGTGAAGCATCTCCCAAATGCAATGTAGTACTGGAATTGCTAGATATGTTGATGCCATGCCTTAAAAGTACATAAAGTGACGAAGTTACTAGGTAACAAACAATGCTTGTTATTTGATGATATTTATCATCAAAATGTGGTAACATGATATATATAATCTTAGTAGCTATTTCTTCACTACTATCATATTTGAAATGTAATCAACCTATTAATCTAGAAGTGTTGGTGATTTTGGTTTTTTTAATAAGGAGCTTCGAAAGATACAAACCCACCTTGTGTCATTGATTATATACGTGTATGGATATTCTATTCAAGTAATTATTTAAAAGAGGGGACTGTTTAGGTATAAAAGATCACCAAAAAAAGAAGTGAAGAAGGAAAGAAACATTTGAATGCTGTGTCCCAACCCAACTTTCCTTGAAAAAAAGTCACTCTTTGCTAGTTTTTGAAAAGAAGCTACAACCTGGCCATAATGAGATACAGATCATAATTCTCAAGAACAATATATGAAAACTTTCTAACAAGTTCTATTCTTCAAGTTAAAATTGACCATTTGCTAGGTCGGCATATATTCTAAGGCTTTTATCAATTGCAAGTGCATTAGTATCTTATTGCAAATATATACCAGGTAATCTTTTTAACAAGTGATTTATTGTAACTTTTTTTATTTTAATATGTTGCTTCTTACTATATACTTGGTTACCAATAGTTCAAAAGGGTCTCTGGACACATTCATGCATTCCTTTCAGAATGATCTGTGTTCTAAATACGCATGTACTAAAGTATAGATAGTACCACAAACTCTGTATTCTGTATTTTTTTAATAGTCTAAATTCACTGTAATTACAGAAGTATCATAAAGGTTATAGAAAAATAATTTTGATTTCAAATTTTTGTCATTAAAGATCCTAATAACAGCCACTGCTAATCTAATTCCTGGTGTTCCATGTAATTTAATTATTTTTGTTACCAGTTAAGCTACCTAAACATTTTTGTTTTCTGAATTAATATAATACTAATTTTACTTGACTTTTCTGGATTTCTCTAGATGCACCACAACTATTTCCAATTAAGTAATAGAATGACATTTTTAAAAAATTTAATTTTGCATTGTAGACTATCTAAAAGAAAAAGGTAATTTATCCACATGTAAAGTGAGATAAAGAACTGACATTTTATCAGCACTTTTTAATGAATATTTAAGATATAGAAGGTCATATATTTTGAGAAGAAGAGAGAAGGGATATCAAGGAAATAAAGGGAGAAAGAAAGAGACATAGTCTTAGAAGAAGTTGTGAGGTACAGGATGCAACTGGTGATATACTCACAGTTACTTTGCAATTTGATAATCATTTCCAAAGGTAGAATTAAGTTTATACATACCCATTTAAGCATGTGAATATAAAATTTAGTAGTTTCTAGTATTCAATAAACTCCTAGACATTTGAGTGAGGTATGCAGCAGTTTAACATCTCTGTACAACTGCGGTTCTAATACTGAAAATGAAGAAAAATTACTAAATATTGAATAAACTAAGTTTTGATCCAACCTGCAGGCCATTAAGTGCGCTGTGTATCCTTTGATATCCTTAATATCCTTTTGAGACAATAAAAGTTGTGTGATGGCATTTTTCTAATGCTTCCTAATCACAGAATATACAGAGTTGTAAGCAGCTCACAAGGATCGAATCTCCTTGCCCTGCACAGAACCATCTCCAAGAATCACACCACGTGCAGAGTTCAGCAAATGTATGGAACCCAGACTTTACTGTATTACCCAGTTCTGAGCAGATTTGAACTTGTATTTTGGAAAAGCAGAAAAATATTCTATCTATTCACCCATGTAATATATTAATATTATAATATTATTAATATATTTGACAGTTTCTTCATTTGAAGCTGCTCTAAAATGGAATATAATACACACTGGAATACATGATATTATATTTTAATTCTTAAAATCCACACATAAAAGGAATGTGGGCCTATCTGGTCTGGATTTATTTTTTCAAGAACAGTTTCTGTATTAAAGACTGGGTTTGAATTTTTTTTTTTTCTTGTTGTTATGGTTTTGTGGGGTTTTTAGTTTGTTTTTTTTGTTTGTTGGGGGATTGTTAACAGGGAAAGTATAATCTAAAGAGTTGAAGGCATATTTAGGATGTTTACACTTTAGTTTCTGCTCCAATAACTATGAAAATATTTAGAAACTTGAATAGTTTCTGCACGAAAAGACTGGGAGAACCTCACTCAGAATACCACATAGCTCAGTATTTGAATATGAAGTTATAATAAAGGAAATAAAATCATCCATATTGAAACCTTATCTTGTCTCAGAAAAATAATTCATCTTATGAAATTTAAAAGGGATTGTGCAATTCCTTCAGTAAGAGAAAGATCTAATCTAGTTTAAGTGCTTTAGGATAAGATTAACTTTGAAATTCTAAATATAAAATACATTTAAGGCAAAACTCCCTAGATATTCTCCTTGGCTTTTATAATGTTATCACTTCCCTGTTGCTTTCTTCGTTGTTCTAGTTTCTGTAAACTGTATTGCAAGACACTTAAAGTTTTATAGTAAGAAACCATGTTCCTAAGAATTTGGCATTGTAATGAAAACTTCACCTATGTGAAAATGCCCAGAATAAGACAATACATTTATGGTTTGTTTATTTTTTAAACACCACTATGTGTATTCAGTTTAATATGTATATAGTTGATTCTATTTCATGGAAACATAGAATATCTGAAGTTGGAAGGAACCCATATGAATCTTCAAGTCCAGCTCTCTGTTTCTCATAAGACTACCTAAAAATAACACTATGACTAAGAGCATCATCAAGATGCTCCTTGAATTCTGATAGGCTTGGTGCTATGACCACTTCCCTGGAAAACCAGTTGCAGTCACTGACAACTCGCTTAGTGAAGATAATTTTTAATGTCCAGTGTGAAAGTCCCTGACATTCCATTTCACTGTGTCCTAAATTTCATAAGGATCTGAAATTCTACTGCTATAGACAGTTACCATCTGTTCATCATTTGAAAATCACTTACCTTTGAAAAAGCAAGAGAGATATTTATTCCTATTTCATTCTTATACTAACAGAAGTCAGTGGTGATGTAAATGGTAAAACATTGTGCTGGCAACTAAGCTACTCTTGACATCGGTAGCACTGATGTGATGTCGTAGTCTGAGCCAAGGTCTCCTCAAGGTTACTTTGAGTTGTCTTTGTCTGAACGCCTTAACTTCAATTTCAGAGAAATCATGAAACTGGAGATGAGAACATAAAAGTAATGGTCATGTTATTTATCTAGCTATACCTTCCCTCCTTCCCTTTTCTTTTTTCTCTTCTTCTTCCTTTACTTTTGAAAGTCATTCTCAATACATCCACTTATTTCAATACCAACAAGCACGAGTACATTAAGAACAACAGAAGACAGAGTCTTTCTATACCTGCCTTGCAGACTGTGTCCTCTCCCCAATTTATACAAGAGTATATTATTCTTCTAAGAGGGGCAAAGAAAGAGCAAAACAGAAATCAATTGGTTTTCAAAATCTGAATGACCTAGAAAATTTTAAGACATACTTCAAGAACACATACAGGTACTTATTATATTTCCAAAAGCTGTGTCACATGATGATAGTTAAAATTTTTGCAATGATTACAAGCATGCTTCAAGCCATGTTAGTTTTGGTGACTCTAGAAAATCATATGAATAGAAAATGTTCTCTTAGCATAAATATGCAAACTGTTTACAGTGAAAGAAGTAATATAATAGATATCTGAAATAAAGCTGAAAACATTAGATGAAGGATTTTGAATTTTTAATTCTTCATCTTCAAAGTTACAATAATTCTTTGGCAAATCCTGTTAGTGTTTGATGTGTTTTCTTCTGTCTGCATTATAATATTATAGATATGTTCTTATAGAAACAGTTTATTCATAGCAGTTCTCTCTTGTACTATTTGTCTAGCAAGGAAAATAGTAGTAATAGTCATCTTATATGGCGCAGTTTTAGAATTTATCTTTGCAATTCATGCTCAGTAATTTACAATTAACTATGGGGTGCTAGTTAGGAAGATGACTAGTTACAAATACTCACACATTTGGAGAATGTATACTATTACTCAATGAATTAAATGTAGTCAAATGTTTGATTACATGCACTGTAAAAGTGTAGACTACCTTATGCCAATGTTTTCAGAAAGGAAGTCCCTTGTCAATATTTTCATAGTGGTTGTGGTGGGAGAATTCCTGTCCTTAAGAACATTCAAGAGAAAGATCACCAATGCAAGAGGATGTACTAAATTAGTATAATTCAAGACTATGTCATTTCTTCGACAACATTGTTATAAATCATTGTAATTCTACTAAGATGAAGGAAAGAGTGGCATTAAATATCAAGAAAAACACAGGCGAACTACCTGTCTTATATTTTCAGCAGGTATTTTGAAGTTGCTAATTAAGTTTTATCCCACAGCTATTCAACTTTCTTGGCTTAAATAATGAGTAATACAATAATTTTCATTCTTTTAGTCATATATTCCACATTCCATTATATACCATTACTAAATTACTATTATTTCTAGATATTGACTTTTTTACCTCTTCCACCTTCCCGTATTTTAATTTGGAAATCTAAGGTCAGGTAATTTTTAAAATTTGCACTTTTCTTCTGGACATTCAAAATACTTTAAAGACAAGTAAGAACCTCACAACTATGGCCATTAAACAAATTGAAGGTGATAGATCTTTTCTTAGCTAGTTCTGCATGGCTGAAAAACAACATAAGCATGACAGCAAAGTCAGTCAACTGAGACAGCAGTTCTGAATTTATCCAACCTTTAGCAACGTTACTTAGATTGATAGAATCATAGAATGGTTAGAGTTGAAAGGGACCTTAAAGTCCCCACCCCTCTGCCATGGACAGGGTTGCCACTTACTAGATCAAGTTGCTCAGGACCTCGTTCAACCCAGCCTTGAACACTTCCAAGGATGGGACATCCACGACCTCTCTGAGCAAGAAATGCATCTAATCTAAGTCTGTTCTCTTTCAGTTTAAAACCGTTGCACTTGTCCTGTCACTATCCCCCCATATTAAAAAAATCCCTGTCCCTTCAAAGGTCATTTAGTCCAACCCCCTTGCAATAATCGACTTCATCTTCAGCTAGATCAGGTAGTTCAGAACCCTGTTCTTGGAACATCCCAGTTGAATAACAATAGTAATAGCAATAGCAATGCAGCAATAGTAACAACAAGAATATAAAAAACTGAATGCAAAAGTTGGGTCAATTTATAGTTGTATTGTGGCTGGATTTTAGTACAATTGCACTAACAATTGGGATAACAATAACTAAATAATTTAGTACAATTGGAACAATTACATTGATGCTAAATGAGCCTTTCTGATCAATGGTAATGCTGCTTAGTTAATGTTTGTGTTCATCCTAAATTGTTTCGGCTGGAGGATGCACATTAGAATAGTCAGGTAAGTACTGGTATGTGTGTACTAGGAAGAAATAACTCATATTCTGTTAACCAGAAGGAACCTTCAACACTGTTCCTTCATGGTATCTCCCTCATCAGTGTTTTGTGTGTCCATGTGTGAAAAATAATAATAATGCAGCACTGTAAATAAGAAAAGCAACATGAGAGTTATAAAAGAATAAATTATCTTTTTTGATTTTTTTCTGTAATAGCTCTAAATGGTGGTCCTCTGGATATTTTGCAACAAATGACAGGAATAAAGCAATGACTCATTGTAAGTAAAAATAAACATCCTGCTAGCTCAGAAATTCCAGTAGGATTACACACAGACTGGGGAGTGGGGGGTTATAAGTTTATGTAGCCTACACAAAAATTATTTTTGAACAGTTTTTTTAAAAATTCTTCTCAAGAGAAGTTAAGGCGTGAAAGACACTGATGCATTAACACAAATAATATTACAACTATCATCCTCTTTTTCCTGACATACACCCAAGAATACCATGTTTAAAAACCTCTAAAAGCTAAAGCCAGGAACAGGAGAGAGTTCCCATCATTTACCCTACAGACATATGCTTAGTTCAGGTTTAGGCTAGAGTTCAAGTGCTTTCTGTGATGTAGAATTTCACTTCACCACGAACACAGACGTCTCTCCTGATTAGCATACACTGTTCACTTGAAAAATCATTGTACAGAAAGGTCTATAAAATAAAAGACACTTAGAATAAGAAAAATATTGATTTAGGTGGGTAGAAATGGGTAACTGCATTCAAGTAACAGTTGTTCTTTACCATTTCTAAGAGTTGTGATCACTTGATTTCTAGGAGATAGTGCCTAAACTCCAACCCATGTTCGACAGTTTAGCATTGTAAAACTGATTGCGACACCTCCCTTACATCTAAATAACTTCCTTGAAAGACTCTACTGTCTTTCCTTGTCTCATCAGAAGTCCAACCCAATTACATGTTTCTGAAATTAAAACATATTCAGCTCATAACAAAAAAAACCCACAAAAAACAAAACAGTTTATTTCTGAGAAAGTTTATCAATTAACTCTGCAACATGAAGGAAAATATATCATTCTAGGAAAAGAACAAAGGTGAACTGCAGGAAATTGAAAATGAAATGCAGAAAAAGGGTTCAATCTTATGCTTCAGTTAAACTGTGAGAATATGTTTGGGAAAAGTGTCAACAAAGATATCTTTCAGAATGCATATGGCAATAATTCCATTCATTGCTTTGAAAGTCAAGAATAGGAAGCCAATCTAGAATTCCTACTCAACATGAAATTGTTGCTGAGAATATCAGATCCTCATAATATGTTCCCTGAAGCATGTATAGATAACAACTTGAATTCTGAAATTCTAAATGACATATTTTCTCACTATATAGTAATTTTCGTTTTACAAGGCTGATATCTTTCAGTCGACTTGAGCTGTAGAGCTACACCATCATGAAGCCATATTAAAGAAAATATGGGTAGTTACATCAAAGGATAGAACTGGCTTATCTAAAAACACTAGATATGTTAAAAAATGTGCAAAATAAATTTCAAAAAATAATTTAGATTTTTATTTTTTTAGAAACAAAACTAACTGGCTCAATGAACATGAAAGCTATTTGCCTTTCTCTGGATCAATCTTCCCTGTTTGCTTGAATTTCAGTAGAATTTCATTGAATTTCAGTAGAATGATATCTATACTTAGTAATATCTCTACTTACCTATGAATTTTTTTCATTGAATATCATAGAATCATTGAAAGGCTTGGATTGGAAGGGACCAACTCCCTGACATGGACAGGGACATCTTTCACCAGACCAGATTGCTCAGAGCTTCCTCCAGTCTGGCCTTGAACACTTACAGGGATGGAGTATCTACCACTACTCTGGGTGACCTGTTCCAATGCCTCACCATCCTCAGAGCAAAAAACTTAATGTGAGACAAGAGGCACATTTTAGACAAAGAGGTAGATAACTATTCTTTCACATCAGCTTCATATTTAGCATTAGATTTTAATTTGCTGTCTACTTTTGTTCATTTTTTCTCTTACTTCATTACATTAATCTCCCTATCCTTGCACAGAATACAGAATCACAAAATCACAGAATGAACTGGGTTGGAAATGACCTTTGAGATCATCAAGTTCAACCTATGACCTAACACCTCCTCATCAACTAAACCATGGCACTGAGTGCCATGTCCAGTCTTTTCAAAACACGTCCAGGGATGGTGACTCCACCACCTCCCTGGGCAGATGATTCAAGTGCCCAGTCACTCTTTAAGTGAAGAATTTTTGTCCTAACATATAACTTAAACTTCCCCTGGTGTAGCTCAAGGCTGTGTCCTCTTGTTCTGTCAGTCATTGCCTTGGAGAAGAGACCGACCCCTACCTGGGGGTCTTATGTTTTGCAAGTGAAAAGTAATTTTGTATTTAATTCCATTTCATATGTGTCAGTCCAAGGTCACTAAGTAAATGTTGTCCAGTACTACACTTTCTAGTGTTCTAGCAATCCTTTTATTGGGTGCTAATGTATAGTCTGTGTATGGGTGTTTATCTAGATATGACACCTTACTGAGAAGTTTGTCCCCACAGAATTTTCAAGGCAGAAGTTTTAATGGTGTAGTTTTGTAATATTCCTCCACAACTGGAAAGCCCTCCAGCTTTGTGACAAAAATATTTGAAGCCTAATTAAGTGAAAGAAGAATGCAGGTATTTGCTTAGTAGGTAAACACATTTTTTCATTGAATATCATAGAATCATTGAAAGGCTTGGATTGGAAGGGACCAACTCCCTGACATGGACAGGGACATCTTTCACCAGACCAGATTGCTCAGAGCTTCCTCCAGTCTGGCCTTGAACACTTACAGTTGTAGTGCTGTTCTTTGTATTGCAATGAAAGTAGACTCAATGACATATTCATCATGGTTGGATTCTCAGTGCTTGAAATGAGCTACTTTTTTGAATTGTTAGAATAGCTTTATACTGTATTGCAATGCTCACTAACTATCCACTACCATCCTGAATAAGCCCCTTCTGAACTCTTCCATTTGACTATTGATAAAATATAGCATCTGGGGCATGCACATGAGTGCAGAGTAGCTCCAGTTTAAGAATAGGATAGAGAATAGCTCTACAATCAGCTAAATTTTTGACTACAACAGTAATTTATCAGGTTTGAAGTTCTGTTGCTCTTCAGACATTATATGGCTGAGTTGATCTCCTTTTTCATGAGTGAGTTAAAAGTTTCTTTGTTGAACTTCTCGTGGCTTCTTCAAACAAAAAAAGACCTAACCGTCCTTCTGCTGAAAGTGGCATATTACTCGTCAGTCCAATATCAAAGCTCTTATCAAAGGCTTCTGCCAGAGACAAAAAATAATTTTCTAGAAATATCTACAGTTCTTTTATCTTACCAAAGTGAATTGAGATGGACCTCTGGCTTCCAGAATGCCCTGAGAAATGGATTGTATGAGCAATTCTATAAGTGAAGTATGCAAATGGCTGGCTGTCCTTCTTCTGGTAACCTTGAGAAATAAATAGCCAACTGAATACGCACAGCTGCCATTTCTTCTCCTACCAAAACTTGTAATAAATGTCATATTTCAAGCAGTATATAGCAATAAAAAATGTTGTTTCAGCACATGGCCACTGAGTCTGAAATTGTACAGGGTGGAATAATGCAGGGAACACAGTTTTTCAAATAGTTTGCACATTTGATTTTCTCACCCTCAACCATAAAGAATGTTTAAGCACAATGTTGAGTAAAATGTGTTCATTCTTCAATGGGCATTTTCAGGCTTTGGGTTTCAATATTGGTGAGGTGCACAAAATAAGAGATAAAGGGCAAAATTTTCAGAGTTGTTCTGGAAATATATTTTAGTTTACAATGTGTTATACTGCCCACAGTAGTGAAGTTAAGATCTCAGTAGCTGACTCATGTCGACTACATATGAGCTAAAAAAAAGTAAGTTCAGTCTGAGAGTCCACAGTTAAACAAGAGTGGGAAATTACTACTTGAAGTGTTTCACTCCAATTAAAACCTCTACCAGTAATGAAAAGAAACTATTAAAAGGATTTGAATGGCTGAAAATAAAAAGTTTTGCTAAATAAAATTATAAGAATAAAAGTAATATTCATTGCCCATCAACTATATAAAATTTATTTATTTGTCTTATAGTATATCCTTATTATTGGACTAAAAAAAGATTATTATACTATTTCACACCTATGAGTGCCCTCTAGGTCTGAATAGCTGTGTCCTTCTTAAGAAAAATCAACTTAACTTAATCCTGAAGAGGCTTACTAGCTCCTGCAGTTTTGAGTATCATCAATACTCACTGAAAGGGAAATAAATCATAGTGTGAATGTTCAGCACCTTTCAGGAAAACGACTATAAATATTAATGCTGAGTATTAGAAGCCTTGCATTCTGGAATTTATATATGGTGTGGATAAATCAAAACATGTCTTTATCAGCAGTTAGATTGAATAGTTCACCGGTGGAAGAACAATCATGAAACACATTTGAAAATACTGAACGGAGCAAGAGCTAAAGCAGTGAATGAAAGAGAAAAGCACACAGGAAAATATTCTCTCTTGTGTTTAGATGAAGGAATGAGAAAAAGACTGTTAAGGAGAAACCTTAATGTTCTGAAAAAATTTCTAGTGATATTAACAAAAATTACTGTACTAGTAGTCATGAGATTTCTCGCTCAGAAGAATGAAGATACTGTGAAAGAGTTTTAAAAAAGTGAGCTCAGAGTCTGTGAACACAATATCGGTCTTTTATGTTGAACTTCTCCCTTCAAGAAAGGTATGAGCCAGCTGAAGAATGTCAAAAGAGATTAATGGATAACAGCTTTTACCTGTGGCTGAATGATTTGATTAGGCTACAGAACATGAGGAAGGGATGACAGTTTGAAAATAGTTTTCAGTTATGGGATAGGTTGTAAAGAGGTAGGTTCTTTTTTGTTCTCTCTTGCATGAAGGAAAAGGATGAGACATGGTAGGGTAAAACATGACAAGGCAAGAAATTAATGTAATAATAATGTGTATAACTTACAATAACTTGCAGAAATTAAATATAATAATAATGTGTAGAATTACAATAACTTGCAGAAAGGAAGGCATTGGATAAATTTTAGAAGAAAATGAAGGCAATCATTAGGCTAGAATAGCAGTGAAACAGGATACCTGTGGAACTTGTAAAGTCTACTATCACTGGAAGAGAAAAAGTGAATATTTTCTGGGACAGAAACTGAAGCACATGGCCTTCCAGCATCACTTGTAAATATTTTTATAGGTTTAGAAGTTTTCTCCTGGTAACAGAAATAAAAAGTACCACAAATTATACATAGATTTCAGTAGTTATATCATCTGACTCAGCATAGTAGAGTGCTCCTAGTAATCAAAACAAATCTACACTCTTTACAGAGAAACAAGAAAAATTTCTCTTTGAAACACTTCAAGTGATTTACCTTTCAATAATTTTCTTGTAGACAATAGGTGTATGTTAGTCTGCTCTTAGTTTCTTTTCAATTATGGGCTCAAAGCAAGAAAAAAAGCATTCTTTTACCTCTTCACTGTAGGAATTCAATATAACAACTATTCAGTCAGTAATTGTGAGAGCTCAGCTTTAGAAAAAATAGCAAGACAATCATAAGACAATCATAAGACGATCATTACAATTGTCTTAAAGAAATCGTTGTTACTGAAAAACTGTTTATGTAAGTACTAAAGAAGGAAATGTGTAAGTCAGTGACTCAACTATCAGTTATTTGTCTATTAAAGGACCAAAGCAGGCAAATCTATTTAGGGAATACAAAGTAACAGTACTTTCACAATACCCCCACCATCCAATTTGGGGAAATTTAATCTTGTTTCTTTCAATGAAATTAAAATATATATATATATATATAGAAAAACAACAGCATTATTATCTTAACAGCATTCTGAAAATGAAGAAAAATTCTCACTGTTTTTCATGAGCAAAATCAGGACTATAAAGCTGTGGTCTCATCTGGATTTTGAGTAATCATTTATTGCCTAAGACATTTGGAAAAGCTGTATTCTTGTTCAGTTTAAAGCCATTCCCCCTTGTCCTGTCACTACACATCCTTGTCACAAGTCCATCTCCAGCTTTCTTTTAGGCCCTGTTTAGGCACTGGAAAACTGCTGTAAGCCAGCTGCCTCTTCTCCAGGCTGAACAGCGCAACTCTCTCAGCCCAACTGTCTCCTAGGAGAGTTGCTCCATCCCTCTGATCATGCTTGTGCCCATCCTCTGGACTCACTCCAACAGGTTGATGTCCTTCCTATGTTGTATCCAGAGCTGGATGCAGCACTCTGGGTGGGGTCTCTCCAGAGCAAAGTAAAGGGTCATACTCACCTCCCTTGCCCTGCCGACCACACTGATGCAGCTCAGGATAAAGCTGGGTTTTTGGTCTGCAAGTCTGCATTGCTGGGTTATAGTGAACTCCTTGTCAATCAACATTTGTAAGTCTTTTTCCTTAGAGCTGCTCTCAGTCCATTCTTCTCCCAGCCTGCATTTATGTTTGGGATTGCCCTGATATATGTGCCTTGAATCAATAAATCATTGTCATTATGTGATATTCAAAACTATTTGTGTTAAGCAAATAAAAATATGATTCACCTATGCAAATTAGTTATAGTATTGTGTTAATTTCCATTTTATTGGATCCTCAAATTGCCACTTTAACAATAATCAAAAACAGGTGATATTTTAAATTACTGCATTTGAAATAAGATGCTCTAGCTAACAGGTTATCATTCCATACATACAACACGCACATACACGATTCCATTTCAAGGAGATGACAGGATTGATCTATGGAATAGTAAGAAATTTCTGAAAATAATTAATTATGCCTTTGTTTTACTCAGACTTTTTCAACCCTATCTGAACTCTGAAAAACTGAACAAAAGAAAGATACAAACAGTTTAGTGGACTCAGTAGAGCAGATTCAATATCCTGAGAGATTTCATGGCATAATAATCCAATTAAAATGTTTTTTGTTAAAATAATATTATTAATATCCATAAATAAGCTATATTTTTAAATAAAACATGCAAAAGGAATGTATGTTGGAATACCCTTAAATCCTTTTTTTTTTTTAAATCAACTCGGTTTCAGGAAGGGTCTTTTTTTCCAAATCAGAGTGATTTCATCAGCTGCTTTAATTTATTGTTCTTGTTTGAGTATGCTCCAGTCTCCTGATTCTCATTCTTATAGGTGCTTATTGCTTTAATAATCTCACCTTCCTGCTGCCCTCACTACTGTGCAATGACAAAGGACAATTAAATATTAAAACGTTTGGTGTTGTACTTTTGGTACTATGTAAAAAAAGGCTAAACTGTTAACCTCTCAATAAAAGGATTGCAAACTCAAGAAATATAATGACATTTTCAACCCCAAAATTGCCTCACATTTTTAGATACTAGATATAGTGGACAATTAAAAAAATGCTTCGTTTAGGATTTGTAATATGATTATTATTTGCATTACATATTCTCATATATTCCATTTTGGTATATTATCACTATTACTACTACAGAAAGAGGAACTTTATATAAGCATGGGGAATTGCCTGCCTTCAGTTTTCAACAGAGATAATGTATTCTAGACAATAAATAAAGACTTCTTACTCATTTTTTTTCTGATTGTCACTGTACTGTTTGAAGACTTTGGCATGTTCATCTGGCCCCTTATTGATTATTAAAATGTCTTTCTTTTTCCACTGAATTGCCATTCCCACTGATTTTTTAAGGCCTGGTATTTGCATTACCTGTCTCAACTTAGATGCCATCAAAATCTCTGGCTTCAAATCTCCCTAAGTAAAATTTTAAAATTTTGACTGTCTCTCATAGTGCATTGAAGAAGAACTGATTTTGAACTATGATATTGAAGAGTACACTTCCAGGTACTGAATTTCTCAGACAGGATTTGGGTGGGTTACTGAGAAGCCTCTGCTATTAGACTGAGCTAGATGGAACCAGCACAGTTAAGAGTATGTTTAGATTAGATAGTAGAAAGAAATTCTTTGTTGTGGGGCTGATGAGGTATGGGAACATGTTGCCCAAAGAAGTTGTGGATGCCTCATAACTGGACGTATTTAGGAACAGTTTGGATGGGGCTTTGAGCAATTTGGTCTCATGGAAGTTGTCCCTGCCCATGGCAGGGTGTTTGGAGCTAGATGACCTTAAGGATCACTTCCAACCCAACCCAACCCATTCTATGATCCTATTATTGCATTATATAATATATAGAATTATGTATTATTATAAGTATGTTACAGTTATGATAAAATAGTTCATTTTGTCCATCTGTAGTGAAGTCAGGGCTTGAAAAAAATTGGGATTTTTCATTGTTTTGAGGTTTTTTTCTGTTTTGCTTTTCTTCAATAATCAGAAAATTACTTAGAAACAAGTAATAAAATACATTGTAATAAACATATTTGACTTAAAATTATAATACTTAAAGTGATGAAAGACTTGGATCATTAGTTATTCCCTTAGTAGGAGGAAATATCTTGGACCCACTGAAGTCAATAGTATCTTTGCTATTTCCTTCAGGTACAGCATGAATTTTCTTATTGTCTTTTAGAGCTTTTCCGAGTCCTATGACATGAATATTATCTCACCAACCAGGCCAAATTTTGGTTTGTTGTTGTTTTTGTTTTTGTTATTGTTTTTTTTACATTTTCTCTTTGCAGAAAGAGCTTGTTTTTTTCCTTCCTCCATGTCAGAAACATATTTCCTTGGATATGACAGATCTTAGGCTGAATGTATTGCACATGCTAAAATACAAAAATACAATAGAGGAATTAAATAATTTCAACTTTGGAAATCACTTACCACTTTTGAAGGTGATAAAGTCAAGGCTAAACCCATTGTATTATCTTAATGAATTTCTGGCAGAAATTTATCTAGCTTGCAAAATCATATTGTCTAGCAAGTTTTCTCCTTAAATATTTATTTTTCAAAAAAAATGTCCACTTCCAAAACAAATTTTACTCTTTTTTTTTTCTGTATGTGTGTTTTTTTAGGGAAAAAAACCCTTACAGATATTTTTATAGACATGAAGGAAAAAAAGCTTCTAAAACTAGGTCTCTGAAGACAAAATCCACAAAAATCCAAAAGTTACTTCAGTTCATCAGAGTTTATTTAATCTTCAGCCTTATTGTCTCAAATTCACATTGTCTAATGGAAACAGAGACAATAAAAAATTTACCCCAGTGTATGTGATGGTTCCAAAAGAAGAGCGAAGATGGGAGTGGAACAAAAAAAAAAAAAGGCAAATATTTTTTGATTGTTCATTCACACATTCTGTAAATCATCAGAGATGGACAGAGACAGAATCTCCACATCCGTCTTTAACATTATTTGGAGTATATTCCACACATTTTGTTGCATATATCCTGGTTTTGATAACTATGCATTGATTAGTTCTGGTAGTTAGTTGGTTCTTTGAAGCAGTGACATTTTTAGTTTCTAAATTACATTATTATTTTAGATAGAATTAAAAAAAAATAATTGCTTTTTTCTCTTTTCTTTATGACTTAGAGGACAAGAGGAGGTTGGTTTTTTTAACTACATGCCCCCATGAATTTGTTCTAATGTCTAGCATTCACTCCAAAAAATATTAATCTAAATTTCCTTTTTCTTCCTACTGTAGATCTCAAGTATATGAAGACTTCATTTCTCTAGGTACTGAATACTGATTATCATTGCCTATTATAAATAGTAATCACTTTTATACCAAGGAGACCAAAATGTCTTTTTGATTTTCTTGTCTATTTTTTTAAATCTCAGCAAAGATTTGCAGCATGCTTTTTAGCATTACTGTTTCCAAGAGACTGCTACATATGATTCTATAATGATTGCTGCTATTTAGTGCTTTAACTGCAGTTACTGTAACTTTAGCCACCAGTCTCTCTGGATTACACACGAATAAATGACTTAGGACTGTTTCACTTCCCTTGGGCTATTTTAGCAAATAGCTAAAGGGGTTGAGAAAATAGCTCAAGGGGTTGAAAAATGTCTTCTCAGAACTCTCTTATATTCTGACATTAAATCAGTTTGAATTTGAGTTAGTGTCATCACTTATTTAAAGAGAAGAGGTATTTCTAGAAAACTAAACACACAGGATTTTAAATACCGTCACATGTGTAGCTAATTTTTTTTTTTTTAAAACTAGTGTTGAAGAAAATATCCCAGATATAGGTAAACTACAATAGGTTCCCCACAGCAGTGTGCGTACAACCAAAGCAAAACCTATAGGGCAGCCCTGTTTTATCATAAAATAGGGGAATACTGGGCAGTGTTCACTGGCCCATGGAAGGTAGGCACAGTCACACAGGACCCAAGTGGGAAGAAATTGGCACATTTCAAGATCAATTCAGAAAATTTGTATGTTATAGCAGTATTTCCTTGGATTTCATGTGTTTGATTCAAGGCATATTTATACAGACATGAATTTGTATTCGTACTGTTGAATTATAGACTTGTAACTGAACTCATCCACTGACCTCATGAAGTTTCTGTAGATGACAGAAACAGATAAGCATCCAGAGAACCAATCAGATCCCACATGGTCACAGCTTAATGTCTGCTTAAAACACTGATCAAACTATTGAGTCCTTGTAGACGTCCGCCAGCTTGAATTAATTAGATAATTCTAGTGTGCACTGGAAACACAAACTGAACACAAGTGCTTATAATGAGGGGGCCTACTACAAAGGACTGGCAGTCAGGTGTGTACTGCCTGTGGTGAACTAATGCCTAAAGTTATGTGTAGTGGAAAAAAAGTTCAGCAGCAAAACAGACCCCAGATCAGCTGCTAACAACTTCTTTGTAACAGAGCTGTGGAGGGAGACCACGGGGTAACAGGAATCCCAGTAGCAACTTCTAAGAGGCTTTTAAGACGTAGAGAAATTCAAATAAGTTAGCCTGGAGAGATGTGATTAATGAGGTCCTCTACACCTCATCATCTAAATTAGAAAAGCAGTTTGCAATGAAGGTGTAGCAGTAGTAGTGCCTGGTCATGGGGAATATCCAGCATGGGCATCCTACACCCTGTACATGTATAAGCCCATGGTGGAACTTCTGCATGACCTGTCATGGTGTTTTCTAAGGACAATGTTTCTTTTCCTATGGAAGCTGGACCACTGAATTTCAGAAATACTAGTTAGTGGACAAGGAGGCAAAAAGAAGCTTGATTTTCACAGTGGATATGACACAAATTTAGGGAAAGCATTGCCCCAGTTTTGGGAGAAGAATTCCTATCCCTCCTGTGTGACTTGGTTATTTCTTTTAAAACAGTATTTATAAATGTTCACTATACCTTTGAAGCCATTCTCCCTTGTGCTGTCACTACATGCCCTTGCCAAGAGTTCCTCTCCAGCTCCCCTGTAGACCCCCTTTAGGTATTGGAAGGAGTCTGTAAGTTCTTCCCAGGACCTTCTTTTTCTCCAACTTCATGACATTTGGTGACTGGATGGCCAGTGTTCTCTTTTGTCTAGCTCCTCTCTAGATTGTGACTGAGTACCTTCCTTTAATTCCTGTCATCTTAAATTCCTTTCATTTAAGTGTCCAGGTTTTTTCCCATACAATTTATCTGAATCTCTTAATAAGCCATTCCCTGACCATCCAACTTTAATGTCTCTCTAGTTAACTTAAAAAAAAAAAAAAAA
>VZTJ01006732.1:404858-438012 GCA_013397795.1 Orthonyx spaldingii
AACCCAAAAACAAACAAACAAAAAAACCCAAACAAACAGAAAACAAAACAAAACACAAAACCCCCCACAAAACAAAACTCTAATTTGCTGGACAGGTCTTAGTCTCACAATTTCTGAGTTTCTGCTTCCTTGCTTTAGCCATTTCTCATTTAACCAGTGTCATAGATCTCTCAATAGGTTGTTTCCAGAGTTGTCTAACTCAAAATAATTCAACTATAGAAGTGAATGGGAATAAAAGGCATTCAAAGTGGGTCTTCATTGATGCTTAGCAGTGCTGAATTAGTTAAAATTTCCCTTTTCAAATAAGGTATTCTACTTTTCAATATTTCTTCAAATACATGACATTAAGCATGGGTAGGGTGTGTCTTATGCAAGATCCTTTTCTTCCGTCTCTGTCTCTGTCACTTTCTTTCTTTTTTTCTCTTTCCCTCCCCTTCCCCACTTTTATTATTATATCTGGCAGGATCAGAACAAAAATTTCAACTGTCCCCATCCAATTCTATTATTTCTTCACCTGCCTAAAGCTGGTTCTTACAGTTTGAAATTTGACATGTTCAAGAGGTTGTAATCATCTTATTACATGAAAAGAATTTCTTCAAGTAAGCAGTAATTATCATCTGCTTCCAGTCATAGATATCTGGTGCCCTTTGCAAATATTTATTCTTTTTTAAAAGGCATTAGAATAATTAAAATATGTTCCAATAGAAAAAGTTTGAAGGTTAGTTGCATCTTTACATGCACAAGAAGAATTTTCTTATTCTGACCCTATCCTTAAATTTCTAAAGAAATTTACAATTTATTTAAATATTATTAATTATGTTATTAATATATTTTTCAGTGTCCTTCTGGCAGACTTTTTGACTTCCTAAATTCTACTTTAAGTGTATTGTTGATTATCTACATGTATACATAACTTTCTCTCTTGATTACTAAGCATAGACTTAAGTGTGCTGAGCTTCACAGAACTTGTAATATAAAATTTATCAGATGGAATTCACATTACGAGCACAAATTTCTTGAGATCAAATGATGTATTACATAGAGACGAAGAAAGCTCTGTGCAGAATTGTGATTAAAACCTTTAAATCATTTTCTCTGCCTCTCTTGATAACTAGCTTAGCAATTTACTGTCTGTCTTGGTTATGTTCCCAGCAGGTTATTAACAATTAATTAGCAATACATCTCAAATGCTCTCTGCGTTACTGTACTAATTGCATGGTACCAGAATGGGACTCCACTTGGTAAATAAACTGTAGCCATAACCATTTGTTTCTAGATGAGACATAGACACACTTTACATGTATTTTTCATGTTATATTCCAATCTTTACTCAGATGTACTGCTAGGAGAAATAAAGGCTATTTATGAGCTTTGGGTGAAATATTCAACTGTTCCACAACATATAGAAAATTGAATACTTTTGCTTGTGTCATGCCCCTCTCATCGTTCCCCTGAAGGTTTTTTTCTCCCTTTCGTTTTCATTCTATATCAGGAATCTTGTTCTTTGCATTAACAAATAAACTAGGAAAACTGACCTCCAAAGCAACTGCTGGATGATTAAAATAAAGGCAAAAAACCTGCAGATTCTGAGCAGGGTCAAATGAAAAGACACCAAAAGTAAAGCAACTAATTTTTTTTCACACACTACATAAAAATATAAATAAATGTTATACATGTGTGTTCAACAATAAAAGCCACACTGCAACACTCCCCAAAAATAACATTTATGAGATGTTGTAGTGCAGGAGAGAAATAGCACAAGAGAATAGACTTTCTTTTCCTGTGAAATTATCATCACCCTTTATTCTATACTTTTTAAGCTATATAAAAAGACTTAATCTTCAAGTAGACCAAACTTTGTCTCTTTACTAATTAGAATAACAGAAATAGATGCAAATGGTGCAGAATTAGATATATGCAACTAATGTTTAAATTTAATCCAAAAGGTGATTTGTATATTTCTCTTCTGTTAAGGTCATCTGGCTACAAGAAATACGATCAGTTTAAATAATTAATTACCTCATTATAAAATATTGAACTTATTTTAATTTCATTTATCATACATTTAATACCTTACATTTTTCCTTATGATATTTATTCATGATCATCTTCAATTCATGTTTTGTCTCCTATATATTGAATTCAATTTTATTTATTTCATTGATATCAGCAGCAAACCCTTCATATTTTAAAATAATAAAAATGAGAGATTGAAAGAAAGGCAAAATACTGGGATATGAATGCTGGTATTCCAAACCAGCTGAACTGTGCTAACTTGCATATGTCTTTAAAAAAAAATATCCAGAACACCCCAAATAAATAAAAAAACCACTCACAACAAAAACTCATAAATATTAAATACATTAAGATACAGAAAAATTTGACATCTGACAACATAACATGAAATACAGGGAGCATACAGATGACAATCGTGACTCTTGTAGTGGCTTACTCTTCTATTGACCTCTTTTTTGTATTTAAAATCAAGTGTAATTAGTCACCTTTTTTATTAATGAAAAATTTTAATTACCATACTTGTGCCTCAGGACATTGACTTTCATACTAAGTCTGTTCTTCTAGAAACAGTATAGGCTTTCTGCCCAAAGTACACAAAAGAAAATCAACAACTTCAAATACTTTTAAAAGTCTTGGCACTCTAATATGTCCAGGAAAACAGGACCTATCACTGAAGTGTTGTAAAAGCCCTATAGCTCTTAGGAATCTTCTTACATGACTTTCTAAAGATTGATAATACTCAAAGTATAGCAAGTATCTTGGCCATCATGAAACCAGCTATTGAACAGACTTTTAAAACAAATTTTAATTTTTTTTTTTAGTAATGGGTAGTTTGTCGTAATTCTCTGCACAAATAAAGCTGCTTAATTGTTACAAGGCTTTTGAGAATAGGATTTACACTTTCATTTTCACATCCTGGTCTCATGAGAAGCCCATGGCAGTTCAATTTCAATATAATTTGAATAGATTTATGGTAAAATCCTGACTCCAGTGATTTCAAAGATGACAGGATTTCGCTTGTAGCCTTCTCAGCAATTTAACATTGTCCAGCATATTTTTGCTTTTTTGGCAGTAATACAGCACATTTATCCCATACCCCATAAGTGAAGCACAAAAATCTGAAAGAAAGCTAATTATTTTGGCATTTTGGCAATTATTTGCAGAACTTTGCAAAGTTTCCATAGAAAGCAACCATATAAGGTTTTCACACTAGTGTCTTCCCAGAGTCAATATCCTGATGTAGCTTCCAAAGCAGCAATGGATTAATGATATTTCTTCCCTGCAGATCTTCCTTATTTTTTTCTCTATCTTTCAAAACCTTATTTTACTTATTCTAGTAAAATTATATGCTCAGTAAGTTTTTCATAGTATTGCAATTAACCATGTAAGTAATAGCACTTGATGAAATTATTAAAGAAATGTCGGAAGTTGCTATCTGATCAGGTTCTAAAACTCAAGATGTGCACATTGCATAGATGGAATTACTTTTTGATCTCCAAGACAGATTGAGATGACATTGAAAACTCATATTCTTATAAAAAGGTTGTTCACATTTTGTTTAACTTACGTAGAAATTGAAAACTTGTTTTTAGTTTATAGCGTATTACTTCCACCTCTCACCAATTGCTCCCATACATTTAAGAGCTCATTACAGAATACAGAGGGTACAATTCTAAATTTGTAGTATTCAGGATGTTAAATAAGATGATGGGATTCATTATGCTTGGCCTTAAAAATAATAAATAAGCTTAGATTTTTATGGATGTACTACTATAGTATGGCTAGAAGAGAAATAAAAAAAATGAAGAAAATATTGATTTGAGTTAAAAACATAATTCCCTCAAATACTATTTACAGAAATAGTAAGGGGGGAAGACTGTGCTAATAATTATGGATGAAAGGAGAATACTTCTACTTCTGTTTTTCTGTAAGAAGGCTATCATCTGCAAATCTTCTAACAGCATTAGTGAAAAAAGTACTCATCTGTCCATTTCATCTTTTATCTTTATCTGGAGGGATAAAACAATACTTCCTTAAGGTTGAACACATCAGCAAAATCTTTTTCTGGTTCTTAGAGCTGGTTTAAATTTCCTCTGGAAGTTGTTATCTAAAAAATTATAACACCAGTCCAAATAATTTATGATGCATTCATAATTCTGCTTAAAGAAGGCAAGGATGAAACACAACACTTATTATACATTTTCCTAAGGGTATTGTTGCAACTTAATTTTAGCAAAGGGAAAGGAATGTCTGAAGCCTTCATTTCATTGCTAGGTGTGTCACTTACTCCTCATAAACATTCAGCAGGTCACAGACTTCATTTTATTAATTTTTGTATGTAAATATAGGTATTTAATTCCACCTCCAGACAGAGAATTTAATGGCGAGCTACTAGGTGGCCAGGTATTGCAGCACATTTTTGTTTTAATGGAAACAAAATTTACTGTTAGCTAGTTCTATCAAGGCTGTTGTTTGAAGTGCTTCTCATTTTAATTAAGGGAAATATTTTCACAAGGTCTGAGAGTAACAGTAGCATTCTGTTCTGCTAACAGAAGTATCAAGAATGTTGACACTTAAGGCTACTCCTCTTAGTTCCATAGTTTTCCAACATGACAAAACGGTTCTATGAATACAGGGTGATTCCAGACGGTAGTCCAAATTTTAGGCTCAATTGAGTAGTCTAGACACAAACATGTACTGTCATATGAGACCCTTCATCTTGTCAGAGACATCTACGTAGAACAGAAAAATGAGATGCAAATCCATGAGGACCATGCACGTCATAGACTGGTGGGTTAGCAGAGCAAATATAATGATTTAACTATTAAAAAGTAAAACTTGTATTTAGGATCCTTTCAAGTGCAATGGAACATTGTCACTCTTGTTCCACAGCCAGTCTGGTCTTTAGCCACCTCTGGAATGGTGATTTGGATTCTGTACAGTGCCCGACTTCCAGTCTTCACTTCAGAAGAGCACAGGTTGGCCATAGCCATGTCAAAGCTGTGTCTGTGTATGCATGACAGAGATTGTACATTGCTCCAAATGCCATTAGATGTCTGTGCAGCTGGATACCCTTGGGAGTGCATCAGATTTAATGGCAGTAGCTGTCTTGCCAGGACAACCACGCTTTCCGACTGACGACTCCATTGACTACACCACCACTGCCTGTAATGGGAGAAAACTCCCTCCCACAAAAGCTTAACGATTTGAGTCATTTGACCATACATAAATGTCATTGTTTCAGACTGCAGTCTGACATCCATCACCCGGCTTCTGGCTGCCAGACAAAGACAGGAATGTCCTAAAGCTATTATGATAACCACAGTTGTGTTGGAATGCCTTTCATGAGTACTGAGGTCTCCTCAGCGTATCTCATGCAGTACTAGGCACAGTTTTTAGAAAGCATTTAGACAATGCTTTCAGGCACATGGTATGATTCTTGGGGTTGTCCCATGCAGGGTCAGGAGGTGGACTCAATCAGGGTCCCTTCCAACTCAGGATATTCTATGATTTTTTTGTGTGCAACTAAATTGACTGCTACCGTGAGAAAAATTTAGGTAACAGAACCTTTTAGCAGTATACAACTCGTACATTATTCTATTAGCTTAAATCCTAAGCTCAGCTTCTTTGCTTACCAGACAGAACAGTATTTAGAAAAATTCCAGGCAATGTTCAACTCATATGTATTTATAGTGCTGCTTAGATTTAGTAATGTAACATATACCTTCCTCTGAGGGAAATGATATTACTATAGAATAAGGAATAGAACAGAAAGATACTCTTAAAACAACTCTATTAAAAATTAAAAACTGTTTTTGATGCTATTATTTTAAAAAAACCCACTTTTAAACCTTATCATCTATGGTCACACAAAGTTAATGTAAACTTTTTATTGATGACTATAATAAGGAACACAACAATTTAGCAACTAATAAGCAATAGTCACAGGAGGCCTGTATGGATGAACAGGGAGATTCTGATTAGACTGAGACCTAGAAAGAAAATATCAATAGGCAAAAGCATGGACAGATGACCCAGGATGATTAGAAACACTATGAACATCAAGGGATGACTTTAGGAAACTTTAGGAAAACCAAAGGCCATCTGGAGTTGGATCAGATGAGAGATGTGAAAACCAGCAAGGAAGGATTCTACAAGTATATAACCAAGTATACATATGCATCAAGTGTATTTTTTTTATATATTTATGTATATAAATATAAAAAGAAAAACTAGGGAAAATATTAGTCCACAGCAGTACAGGAGAGGAGATGTAGTGACAAAAGTAATGGAAAAGAACAAAGTACTCAATGCATATTTCAAGTTAATCTTTACTGGTAAAGCCAGTCTTCAGGAATCCCAGGTCCCTGTAGTCAGAAGGAAGGTCTGGAAGAAAGAGGACTTACCTTTTTCTTAGGAGGATTACCACAGGGAACATTTAAACAAATTGGACATATGAAAATCTGCAAGGCCCAGTGGGATGAACTCACAAGCACTGAGGGAGCTGGTTGTGCTGATTTTGTCTGGGATAGAGTTAACTTTGTCCTTAGTAGCTGGTACATCACTGTGTTTTTGGATTTAGGGCAACAATAACATTGATACCACACTGACGTTTTAGTTGTTGCAAAGCAGAACTTACACTAAGTCAAGGACTTTTCAGTTTCTCATTCTGCCCTGCCAGCAAGAAGGATGGGGATGCACAAGACGTTGTGAAGGGACACAGCCATAATAGTTGATCCAAACTGGCCAAAGGGTTATTCTTTGCTGCAAAAGGTCATGATGAACAACTGAACTCATGGCACACTACTCAGGAACTGGCTGAGCAATGGTCAACAGGTGGTGATCAATTGCATTAAACATCACTTGTTTTTCGTATTCTTTTTTCATTATTATTAATTTTCTTCTGCTTCTGTCCTATAATATTGTCTTTCCATCAATCCATGAGTTTTACTTTTTTTATCTAATTCACTACCCCATCCCATTGTGGGGGAAAGTGAACAAATGGCTGTGTTGTTAACTGCCTGCTGGGTTAAATTGCAACACTAGCCAATCAAATTTTGAGGCAAATTTCCATAATATTTTAAAATTCATGGTGATCAGAACAACTTGCTGAGAGGTAGAAGAAAGAAATTATTACTGTTATCTTGAGGAAGGACAGGAAGAAGGATCTGGGGAACTAAATGACAGTGAGCCTCACCTCAATTCCTAGGAAAGGGATGCAGCAAATCACTGTGGAAACCATTTCTGAAAAACGAAAGGACAAGGTGGTTGTGTGACATGGATTTTTGAAGTGGAGATGATGTTTAATCAAACCAATAGCTTTCTGCAATCAGATGAGTGATGTGGATGAGACAGCAGTAAAGGTTGTTTATGTTAACCTCAGCAATGCCTTTGAAACTTTCTGCTGTGAAACTCTAACAGACAAGCTGATATAAATACTTCACAAATGGACAGTGAAGTGGACTGAAAATTAGATGAACTTCTAGGCTCAGAAAATTGTGATCAGCAGTGTGAAGAGCAGATGAAACCTAGCCACCAATGTGGTAGCCTAGGGGTTGGTACTGGCTCCAGTATTTTAAGTATTTTATTTACATTGTGAAGTCAAAATGAAATTTTTGTATCAAAGCAGTTATTGTAAAATGAAGAAATGTTATTTAAGGAATTGTGACAATGTTGTTATAAGGAAGTGTATTCTGCAAATTCTACATGATCAATCCTGAAAATAGTCAGACATCATTAAGATTATTTGCAAAATAAACTATTTACATACTTATCATTTACTATTTAAAAAATCATACTGAGGAACTTAACTCATAACTATCAGCTGATGTAGATGAGGGAAAATTCACACCATACCAGATAGTTGAGAAAACTCATTGCATTTTTTCTGTATGTTAAGTTCTGTACAATGGTCTGTCTGTAGAAGACAATCATGTTTTATTTATGGTTAAAAGTTCAGTGTAAGAGAGCAAATGCTACTATTTTTCTGCATTGCACCAATGTTCACAAGGTTTTTAAAATTACTTTCCTTCAATAATTCAAATATGGGATCTCATCCCTTTATTTTTTTTGTAGATGTCTTATGTTGAATATGAAACTGAACAGTGTTATACCTGAAACCCAAAGCATAACCTTTGTAGTTTTTCATATCTTTATGAGCCCAACCATTTTCATTGGAGAGAGGGAAAAAAAAAAAGTTGTCTATGAATAGAAAAGGCAGATTTTGTTTTATTTGTTCCTGACTCTCATGGGTAAAGCAGTGAATGGACTGAGGTTTATGACACAGTTTCCTAAGCATATATTCCTCTAAGGATGTAGATATAAGCCTTTTTGAAGTAAAATCCCAAGGGATAAGTATGTCAGAGGATATTAGAAACAGCTGGATATTGTTCATACTTCATTTTCAAAATAAAACATAATCAAAACTCATCAAAACCATACAAATCCAGTAAGTTTAAAGGTCAAACTTTTTTTTTTTCTTTTTCCTCCTGATAAAATCTAACATTCTTTTTTTTAACATGGAAGGTCAATGTATTTTAACTCTTATCCTCTTGTGATTTACCCAGATAAAGAACAGGAATAAATTCATCAAGATCAATAGTCCTACTATTGTAGAATTTTAAACATATTATATCTCATAAAAGATATTCCACTGCATACATAGGACACTATTAATTCAACACCCTATTATAACAATTTGTTACAATGCACTGTAGAAGGGAAGAAGAATAATTGTTCATTTTCGTTGTCAAATTTACAGTCACAACAGTGTGTGTTTTGCCAGCCTGACAAAGGAAAGAATTCATTGATTTGTCCAGATCTGGCAACTCTTAATAGAATTGTGTGTGGCTTTCACAAAGAGAATATCATGACTGCAGCTTCCAATTCTACCAGATTGCTTGTGAACAGGGAAATGAGGCACATATCTGTACCTGGTTTGTACTTTGTAAAATTAATGGATAGCTTACTAAGAGAAAGAGAAAAGTGAATCAAATCCGTAGGATACCAGCTACACTGCAAGGCAGTGTGTAATTTTGGTGCCTGGTGTCATTTCTATTGTATGTCACAGATGTTAAGTACTTAGTATTTTATCTCAGCTTCACAGGAAACTAAGGGAGAGAAGTTAATGACTTGGCAATAAAGGATAAAGCACCAGATATATGGCTTGCGTGCAGAAATTTACTTTGTGTAATTTAATAAATCATGCTGTTCACGTTATTTAGAAGCCAGTAGATCTCAGAAAGGCATGGAACTCAGTTGAATGTGGCTGTAACACTAGGTTTAACAGGTTAGGTTTAGCAACCTTGTCTCCAAATTCTATGAACTGATCTGGGGGACCTCCAAAAGCCAACTCAATGTTTATCAGTTGTTCTCTTAGACCCTGAAGAACAGATCAAGGGAAGTGTGGAAGAAAGAGTATGAAGAGGAATGTGAGACTAATGTTCAATCTTTATAGAAGACAGATTTTTAACAGTGGTGTTAATCTGTATATTCAGCTTTTCTTCACATGAAAGGTGAGATAGGATGTGATTTATCTGGGCATTTCTAAGTCCTTGAAATTAATCACGTACAAGAAAGAAAAAGACAAAAAGANAAAAGAAAAGAAAAGAAAAGAAAAGAAAAGAAAAGAAAAGAAAAGAAAAGAAAAGAAAAGAAAAGAAAAGAAAAGAAAAGAAAAGAAAAGAAAAGAAAAGAAAAGAAAAGAAAAGAAAAGAAAAGAAAAGAAAAGAAAAGAAAAGAAAAGAAAAGAAAAGAAAAGAAAAGAAAAGAAAAGAAAAGAAAAGAAAAGAAAAGAAAAGAAAAGAAAAGAAAAGAAAAGAAAAGAAAAGAAAAGAAAAGAAAAGAAAAGAAAAGAAAAGAAAAGAAAAGAAAAGAAAAGAAAAGAAAAGAAAAGAAAAGAAAAGAAAAGAAAAGAAAAGAAAAGAAAAGAAAAGAAAAGAAAAGAAAAGAAAAGAAAAGAAAAGAAAAGAAAAGAAAAGAAAAGAAAAGAAAAGAAAAGAAAAGAAAAGAAAAGAAAAGAAAAGAAAAGAAAAGAAAAGAAAAGAAAAGAAAAGAAAAGAAAAGAAAAGAAAAGAAAAGAAAAGAAAAGAAAAGAAAAGAAAAGAAAAGAAAAGAAAAGAAAAGAAAAGAAAAGAAAAGAAAAGAAAAGAAAAGAAAAGAAAAGAAAAGAAAAGAAAAGAAAAGAAAAGAAAAGAAAAGAAAAGAAAAGAAAAGAAAAGAAAAGAAAAGAAAAGAAAAGAAAAGAAAAGAAAAGAAAAGAAAAGAAAAGAAAAGAAAAGAAAAGAAAAGAAAAGAAAAGAAAAGAAAAGAAAAGAAAAGAAAAGAAAAGAAAAGAAAAGAAAAGAAAAGAAAAGAGAAAAGGAAAGGAAAGGAAAGGAAAGAAAAAAAAAAAGAAAAGAAAAGAAGAAAAGACAAGACACAATAAGTATAGATGAGAATGCAAAACTGATCAATGCAGCCCTTACATTTCAGTTCATTATATAATCATGTCTAGGCATGTTATTTAAACTACTGAACAATTAAAGAACTTAAGAATTCATAAAATATGCAAGAAAAAAAGTAAAAAAAAAAAAAAAACAAACAAACAAAGAGACCACATTACTATTAGTAGCACAATATTTCTCTTTACTATGTCAATAATGTGTATGAATGAGTGTTATTTTTAGGTGTGTGAGTTCATTTGTAATATAAAAAAAGAAAATCTTCTGATATGTTGTCTTATGGGAAAAATTAAGCAGAACTTGAATCACATTTTCACCCTGCATATGGCTGCAAGAGTACTGTGATATCGTTTAATGAATTAGATTTCCAAATAAGATTACAGCTTCTTTAACCTATTAATTGTCGGTGAAGTAGAAAAAGAACATATATACTGAGTTCCAAATCATTCTCCCAGAACAGCAAAATGCAAGCTGCCATGTAAATATTTCTGCCAGCGGCTTAATAGCTGCTTAATAAATTATGTTATTTCTCAAGGTCAGAAAAACATTCTTTGTAAAATTTCTCAAGGTCAGAAAAACATTCTCTGTGAAATAAAAAATATGATACTGATCATGTAATACTTTGTTTTCTTTTGTCTTGTACAGTAAAATTATTTTTTTTTCATCACTATTACCTACATACTAATGAGTCTCATGCTAAACAATAAAAAAGTATAAAAAATCTAACTGTTCTTTGCATTTTCTATAAAGTTTAATCAATTTTTGTTTTAAGGTCAAGCACAACAGTGTTTCCAGAGGCGGAAAAAAGTGTTAGAAAATCAGTATGAAATGTCAAATGTACTTTTAGGAATCAGTCTCTATGCTCAAAATTTATGTATGATTTATATTTTATGTTTTAGTCTGTAATTCCTAGTTTCTATATGCCTAATGTCCTCCCTAAATTTGCAGCATATCCTACATGTTACATCTCTGAGATCAATGTAGAAAGATAAATAAGGAAATGAAGCTCCTATTCCTTGATTGGAATTATATAATTCTATTTTGTTTGAACTGTTCTGTGTCTAAAATGAGGAACATAGTCACTCTTCCATTAATTTTCAATCAGTGGCAAATGAAACCTGGGCATGGAAACACAGAGTTAACAGATACAATAGAATTACGGAACCATAGAATGGTTTGGAGCGGAAGGAACCTTTAGAGGTCAGCTATTCCAACCTCCCTGAAATGGGCAGTGACATCTTCCACTTGACCAAGTTGCTCAGAGCCCTGTCCTGTGTGACCTTGAATGTTTCCAGGGATGGGACATCCACAATTTCTCTGTACTACCTGTTCCGGTTTGTCACCATATTTATAAAAAGCTCTTCCCCATATCTAAACAAAATTGACCCACTTTTAGCTTAAAACCATTTCCTCTTGTCCTGTCACAATAGGTCCTGCTACAAAGTTTGTCCCCACCTTTCTTATAAGACCTCTTTAAGTACTGAAGAGCCTCACTCAGTGAGGTCTCCCTGAGCTTTCTCTTCTCCAGGGTGAACAACCACAACTCTCACAACTTTTCCACCTAGAAGAAAGGTTACAGCCCTCTAGTCATCTTCATGGCCTTCCTCTGGACCCACTCTAACAGTTCTTCTAATGTTGAGGTTCCCAGAGCTGGATGCAATGCTCCATGTGGGGTCCCATGAGAGTGAAGTAGAGGGGCAGAGTCACCTCTATCAATCTGCTGACCTCAATCAATCTTCTTTTGCTGCAGCCCAGAATACAGTTAGCTTTCTGGGCTGCAAGTGTACATGGCCAGCTCATGTTCAACATATGATGTAAAAGATCCCCTCCACCTCCTGCAGTATTGACTGAAAGTAAGGTGAAATGCCACTGATCACTTCAAATTACTCTAGACACTTCAATTGTGCAACTAAGATCAAGTCTGGGTGCAGATCCGGAATGTAGACATGTAAATTTTGATATCTACATTTAAAAGTTAGTATGAGAACAACGTTTTTAAATTTTCATTACATTCAATGGACGTCTAGGTGTGAATATTGCTTAAGCATAGGCACTGGTGGAACGTTGTATGACTTAGTGCATTCCATCTGGCCCTCAGGTGCTTAACCAAAAGAGTGTATGTCTGCTGTCAAGCCTGCATCATATCTGCCATGTTTATGTGGATATTTTAAGAACTTAGGAAGCTGAAATAGCACTTGATATTTATGTTTAGGCAATTGAATCCCTTTTTATATATACAGCATGTATAATAGGGCCTTAGACACTTGGCTTGCCTGTTAAACCTATATTAGGTTTAATTTGACATGACTAAAGCATAATTAATGTGCTAATGAAGGTGAGGTGTTAATGAGAATTAGTATGAATTAGTTCATGAACTATTCAGTGCAGTCTTTGGAGGCTGTTGACAAGAGAGAGGGTTGCTGAGATTGTAAATTTATTCTAGACTCCATGGACAGAATCCGTAAATTAAAATAGTCTATATGTCTAGTTCAGCAAAGTGCTTATGAAATGCTACAAAAATATTATATCTATAAATTGGATGAAATATTAAAAACATAATTGTTCTCCCACCCAAGTACATGTGTAAGTTCATGAAGCTTAATGTGAGTGCATTAAATTAAACATCCTGTGTGTTCAAGTGACTTTCTTCACAAAATTGCACATCTAAACACTGAAGGTTGGCTTTCAGCTCCCTTTGAAATTCTGGTTGACTGAATTTCACATTCTGAGTTGTCTTGGTTTTTCTTTACTGTTTAATAAAACATATGGACACATTGTTCCACAAGATAAATTCTGGTTTACAACTGAATCCCCAAGAAATATTTTCAAAAAGTGTCTGGGGGAGAGTAAAATGAGACAGTAGCTGGGTGAGTGACGGGAGTTCACTACTTGTCTCTTTGTACTTGAAGATCTTTTATCCTCTCACCACAGCAGGACTACAAATGGTTTTGTTCTTTTCACAGGGACTTTTATTTTTCTGTCTGCTTTTACTGCCTTTACATTGCAACACTAGATGGCTAAGGAAAAATAAAAAAATCTAGAAACATCCCCGTAGGAAAGATCAGTGAGTACTGCTCTCAGTCAGTAGGGGTATCTTAAAGTACATGGTTTGTTCATGGCAACTAACCATTCCCAAGGGTCCTGCTTGACTGTATGCAGGAACTACCGCTCTGAGACACATGAGTTTTACAGTCATACTTCTGGACAGAGTGTTTCTACCTATCTAAGGAATAGAGAGGAGATCAGAGTAACGTGCTGATGATTTTTTCCATGAATACTTAGAAATGAAAGTTCAAATCACAGAATATACTGAGTTAGAAGGGACCCACAAGGATTACTGAGTCCAACTCTTTAGTGAGTCCCTGTCAATCTGCTGGCCAAGTATTGCAGTTAAAAGATCAATGGAGTGGCATTGCCTGTTAAAGGATGGAAGGGTCCATATTTCAGCTGCATCAAAGAAATTGTCATTGTCACCTATGAGCAGCTAAAAATCCCATCTAATTCTACATTCATTCAGTGAATCCAGACCTACATCCATCTTGATGCATAGGATATATGGTGTTGAGAGTGCTGCCTGCATTTGATTTGCAAAATCTGACTCTCTCAAGCCGTTAGTCCACTGGTAAATTGGTCTCTAGCACCATTACAGCATTTTTTGAACACTTGGTTCTTACTCCTCTCCTAGACTCCCCATAGATGGTTTTTCCTTCAGAATCAGTTATATGCATTTAAACTAAGATGATTACATGTGTTGTGAGGACAACCTGGGAGCATCATATATTCCTGCCAAAGAAAATGTCAGCACCATTTTTCCCTTTTGGTGGTAGGGGAAAGAATGCATCTGTTCCTCCACATTGTGGTGGAAAGCCACAGTCAAGGGTAGTTGCACTCTTTGCTCGCTACTTGAAGGAAAAATTACAATTGTTCATCTTTTCAGGCCTTCATTATGGTACATTCCCCAGAGATTCAAAGGAAAGAAATGGATGGGAGAACACATGAGACAAGATTATTTTTGGCATAATTACTGACCAATATTTTTTATTTCATTTCATGATCAACAATCTAAAAATAACCAAATTATTCCATGTGTGTATTTTTTCCCCTCCTTTTAAGCCCCTTGTTGTTCTTCCAGGGATTTTTTCCCTGTCTTTGCCTCTAAGGTTGAGAGACAAGTACTAGATGTTTCTGTGGTTCTTTTATAAATAGCAAAAAATCACTGATTAAAATTGCAATAATACAATCTTACACTGAAAAGTAGCAAATTTTAACTATTCAACATATTTCTTTAATTTTGCAATGTGTTGAATTGAAGTTAGGAAAAAAAATAACAAAAAAAAAAAAAAAAACAAACCACAAAATAAACAGAAAATCAAAATTCCATGATGCCTTTGTCGCTTTGTTATGCTTCTCTCTCAGGTGGAGGGATAACCTTTACTGTCTCAGTAAACACAGAATCACAAAATGGCTGAGACTGAAAGGGACCTTTAAACGTAAACCTGGTCCAACCATGCCACTCAAGCAGAGCCACCTAGAACTGGCAGCCTAGGACCATGTCCAGACACCTTTTAAATATCTCCAAAGGACAGAGACTGCACAACCTACCTGAATAACCCACCTTCAGCTGTCCTTGCAGTGGAAATGTGTTTCCTGACGATCAGACGAGGCCTTCTTTATTGCAGGTTATGCCTACTGCCTCACCTCTCTATGTATTTTGTATCCTGTCCTAATCTAGGTAAGGGTATGTCTTTTCACTGCTAGTGAATGTATGTATTATGTATTTTGTATTATTCCCTTCTGGAATGTTATATAATGCAATTTCAAGCTAGTTAAGTCAATAAGTAAAGTCATTCCTTGAAAGTATAGTTTTAGTGAAAATTTATTTGTTTATAACTATTTGCATGTGGAAACTCACTGAATCCCACTAACGCTTTTGCTTTAAAATACTGAGTGTTGAGAAAGTACGTGTGCCTCATAACTGTATGCATTGACATTATCTTTTCTGTGCTCCAGCAAACTCCTAGGAACATAAAATGGACTTTGCTATTCCTCTGAATTCTAGCAAAATAGACTTACAGTGACATTTGATCCATCATGTTGTTGCTGTGACATGAAGGCAGATATTTATTTGTTCTTTTACTGAAAAATAGTGGAAGTTTTTGCAGCTAATTTCAATAAGGCCTACACAGAAGCAGAAATTCTAGCTGAAAACTCTAATGTGTACATCTGTTATTCAGTCAAAAGCAACAGAGATCAGTGAAAACATAAGCTTCTACAAGGCAAAGAAGAACAGAGAAACTTTCCTAATGAAATTTCAAAGAGAACTTCCATTACAAGATATTGATTTTAACTAAATTTAAGACATTTAAAAAAGTGTCAGATTTGGGGAGAAGGTGTTGGTAATTACAGGCTGGTAATGTATCCTGCTATTTCTATAATAATGGAATTCTGCAAAAAAAAAGAACTGCTGTTAGGCAAGGTTATAGATTTATCATTCCTTTGTGTGTATTCAACTATGCACAGTTCTCATGATATATATAGATATTCCTTCAATAGCATTTATTTCCTGTGCTTATATAAGAAGAGATCTGTGGGTCTCTGACATCCCTAGTGAGCATCTTTGCTCTAAAGGAACACTAATGAGCTATCTACTGAATCAGTAAATCTGATTGTTCATGCAAAATGGATTGTTCATGCAAATTGATTAGGATAAGGAAGTTACTTCTATTTCTGCTGTGTGAATGACAGCAGATATAAAAGGATAATACTAAATACTTCATCCAAGAAACTAGGGTACAATCTTACAGCAATGGAGATTGAGAACAATGTAAAATGTAACAACATCACCATTCTGATTAAGTTATCTGATATTTTTCATTATTCTATTTTTTTTTTTGGAGGAAATATATTAGGTTTATCTGTATCATTTGTTGTGCACATGCAAACCAGTACTAAAAATTTAATCATCAAGCTTAACATATACTTACATTTCTACCATTGACACTGAATTTTATAATCAAAATGAGTTCTCTTTTTGCAAGAGTTATAGGCAAGATCTTTTCAAATGCAACATGATCCAAAACCAATATGCAACAACTGATGTCCAATTTATGTAAATTGTTCTCATTGTGAGGATCACAGTAGGTATATATCTACTTTTCAAACAACAAACTGAAGGGAATTCAAAGTGAAGTAATACAATGATTAACATGTTGACATAAAAGGGAAAAATAGAAGCACAAAAAGCAGAGAATTCATGTGATGACTTTCTTCAACGTAAAGACACATACTGTTAACTCCATAGCTATCAAAGGAAACTGATACTGAGCACCTTGTGAAATAAAGTTAGCCTCTCTCTACAACAGAGCCTACTTTTCTACATCATGTTCTAGTTACAATAAAGCTATGATAGTAAAAATATTTCAGTGGTAAGTGCCAGTCGATATATATTTCTGTAAGTCAGCTGAAAAATTGCATGAAATACCTTGAGGATTATTTTAAACTAGTAAAGTAATTATTTAGGGTCATAAAGATTTTTGGACATTTGGAGTTTTAGGACTCCAAAACAGTTTTTATCCATGATATATATAGTTACTATTCTGCAACCAAAGAAAGAAAACGGATTCAGGAAAGGCAATGTGAATGGTACAATTGTTCCAACCAGTTTCATTTATAAATATCAGAGGACTTGCAAAAAACATAGGAACATTCTTAGGCATAGTCAAACTTTCCACCTTTTCTCAACAATGTAATTAAAATTGCTTTCCTCAGGTGACTGAAGGGCATTTTTGAACCAATGTTCAGCAGCAACTTTCTTCTCAAAGTCTTACCTCCCTTGTGCTATGTTAATGTAGCACTCAGAGCTGTTCTTATTCACTGAGAACTGATTGTGAGTTTTGATACTGATCTTTTGCCTAATGTCAAAAAATGTGCAATTATGGCCATTTAACCAGGATGGTTAGATTCATTCTACAATTAAGAGGCTTAAGAATCAGTTGTTGATTCAACATGTGTGTTTGGAAGCCCCAGACGTTTTCACAGTTAAATGACAAACAAATAAATCCTGTATTCAGAGAAAATAGAAATGTTCTAGCTAGGAATATCCCTAGAGAATACTTTGAAAACTTCTTGAGCTTCCTTGAAAATTGCTTGATTTTTATGGGTGGAACATCCTACTTATTTTCATTTGGAATATAGCCAAAGTAGAGTCCTGTTGCACCCACAACAAGTAAGAACACAAAGACTTAAACATTAGATTGGTTTGAATCCAAGCATAAGCACACCAATAAACCATGATTGGATAAGCACTTACAGGCACAATGGTCCCATGCTAAAAAATAGCTCTGTCCCACTGTTTAGCGCAAACGACTACTATGTCACAAGAGTTGAGCCATGAAGTTTAAGCATAACGTAATGGCAAAGGCCCTGAAAATAAGGGCACAGGTTGAAAACAGGATCTGGAATTATGAACAGGGGCTCAAGAACTGAGAAAAGATTGATTTTACAGTGAGAAAAGAAGTATCTAAGCAATTGGAGTAAGAAGGCTGTGACATCTGGTGGACTAGGAAACTAATATTTCAACCACTGCAGAGTGTGTAGTCTGGGGACAGAGCCAAAGGCTGGGAGCTAAAGAGACTCAAATTTCATATAAAAGAGATCACAGTATCAAAGACTGGTTGGGACTGGAAAGGCCATTGGAAGATTATGTAGTCCAAAGCCCCTGCTAAAATGGATTCACCTAGAGTGGGTTGCACAGGATCACATCCAGGTGGGTTTTGAATATACCCAGAGAAAGGGATTCCCCAGCCTCTATGAGTAGCCTGTTCCAGTGCTCTGTCACCCTCAGAAGAAAGGAATTTTTTCCTCATATTTAGATGGAACTTCCTGTGGTTTAGTTTGTGAGTCTGGAGTCTGGTAAGAAATAAAAAAGAAGATGCTGAATTTGGCTTCACTTTACTTGCACCAAGAGTTCTGTGGCTTGGTAAATTCAATGACTGACAACAATCAATGATCATGGTTGTTGACACTAACTTTAGGAGATCAGCTCCATTGTAGTCTACACTCTCAACTAGTCTAGGTTAAAACTTTTGGAGATTTTCTACTTCGAGCTAGTGACATGGAATAGGAAGCATGACCTGCAAAAAGTAACTGTTAACATAAATTATACTAATAAAGACCTAGTAAAGTTTTGGTTTAGAAATTGAAACAGGCTTGATTTATCAGTTTTATAGATATTTTAGTGATCTACAATTCCTTAAGTGGTATATGGATATCAGTTTGTACTTTCCTACTTCATTATAATTAGTTGTTAGTTGATTCTTTGTCAAAGGGAAGCTGTTGATAGTTAATATGGCAGTAGCTATACCTGAAGTTCAGACAGGTTTCACATGACATCTGGAAATTCAACACTAACCAGCACAAGTAAAGAAAGCTTATACACCTGAAAGATGCATGCAAGACTTTAAATGGTTTTGATCAGATCTATTAGGTTTAGCAAGCATGGGATCTCCAGTTCTCAAAATGGTTGGGTACTAGATTTACTGCAAAGGTCTTGGACACCTTTTGGCTAGAGCAACCTTGTATTGAAAGCCTATATCCTCTTAATTTTCCACATTTTTTGTTTTAACTTAGAATGTTCATGCATTAGTTTAATTGAAACAAATAGGTTAAAGCATGCAAAAAAGCAAATATAAAAATTTTAAATTCTTGTGGTCACGTATTACAGCTGCTGCATATGTAGGGCCATATAAAATTGCCTCGCTGTATTTATAAGGTTCATGTTAATGCCTGCAATACAGCTCTTTAAAAAACATTTAAAAATCAGGTCTCTGTGGTACATTTCATACAGTCAGCTCTGAGCAACACAATCAGAGCATTACATATTTTCACAGAGAATCTGACAGAGATCTTTCTTCAGTACTGTTCTCTAGCTCCATATTTTTTATGAAAGCTTAGTTACACATGAAATAATTTATCCATTCATTTATTTCCCATCTCTTAAATATGACCTAATTACCACCTTTATACTTTGTTTGACAAAATAAAAGTTTTTCATTTTGTACATATGTGAATTGCATAGGCAATATATGAAAAAATACATAGACAATATATAAATACATTTACACAGCTATTTCAGTGTCCATATTTTGCCTGAAAGTCTGATGGCATCTCTTAACAGAAGCATCCAAATATTACAAAATAATGGTGGACAACTACTTTTTGATCCTGTTCAATGAGTTTGCAGTTTGTTAACAGCTGAACGCTTTTCAAGAGAAAAGTCTTCAATAAAAAAACAAAATAAATGTGGTTTTAAGAAACCTACGAAAACATTGTAAATGTATTTTTATGAACTTCAGAAATAAAACCTGATGCTTTTTTTCAGAAATTAATGAAAAATCTTTTTTTTTTCTTAATTTGTGCTGTTCCAAATATAATTTCTTGCATGATACATTTTCATTACAAGAAATTGTTGCACTCAAAATCTTTTTATGGGCAATAGGGAACTCACTTTAATATACATGTAAAATATTTTCCTAGCATCTACCTAGTTTCCCTGATGTTATGCTCACACTCCCAATAATCTTCTTTTTTTATATATAGACCTTTACAGAGGTGTTGTGTTCCAATGAGTTTTTCATTGAAAAACTGTTGTTTGCACCAATTAGTGCAATGGTTGATGTTTTGAAATGGGACACAATTGGTTAAATATAGCAAATTAATACTATTTCAGACTGTTATGTGACCCTTCAGCTGACTTTCTAAGAAAACATAAATTTACTCTCCATTGTTTCCACAAGGCCCATGTGGATATACCAAGACACCTTATATGAAGCTGTATGGCTGCGTTAGGCAAATAATTCTGAGAAGATTTACAAGTAGAAAAGAGACCTCACTATAAGGGTTTGCACATGGCTAAATAAGAAAACTAGGTTAGAAAGCTTTCAGCAGCTGCCGTCCCAAAGAGGGCTCATATACAGAATTCTGTAGCAGTAGTTCTAAAATGTCAGGTTTTCATCTTTCAGAAACAAATTAAAGTAACAGTATTTGATTTAAAGATTGTAATTTATCACTACTGGTTTTTAAGTGCTGTATTTTGTGCTTAGAGACATAAAAAGTAATTATTTAACAACATGGTTTTCTTTGCCCGTCCATCTGGTTGGAATTCAAACTTAGGGGCTTCAGTTATATACCTGTGCTGTTTCTCTATTAAGATGTTACACGTCTGACTGCAGGGTAGGAAGCAACTAAGTGTGTTAATCATTGAAGATAAAGTATTCATTTGACTGTAGCAGGAATTTCTGCCATCAGGTTTGTCTGATAGACACTCTTCAACGTCTACTTTCTGTTTGTTTGTTTGTTTTTCTGAAAGACAGATATCACACAGTGGGAAAGGTGAGGGGAAGAGTTGAAAAGGGGAAGGGGAAGTTGAGGAAGGGAGAGAAGGAGAGAAGAAACAATATAATACAGGGGAATGAGAATGAACGTACTCCAGGCTGTTGATAAGTGTCAGCAAGATGACAGTCACACTTTAATTCCTATGAGAGACCAAACATATTAATTCTTTGACTTTCCTTGCAATGACTGTGGTAGGGAAAGTAGCCTTGGTCTTAACGCTGTTGGAAACGACATACTGCCTTTTACATGGTGCTTCTACAAAGCAGGTCTTGCTTAATTAATTCTTACATTATCTTAGATTAGTTTACAGAGCGATTTTAAAAGAAACCCTAGAGAAATCATATTTTGAAAGTTGGTTAGTAAGTATTTTGTGAAGCTTTTTGCCTGTTAATGATAGGATTTATAACTGAAGGCTGTTAGTTTTAATGGTATAGAGGTACGTTTCTTAAATGTTCTTCAGTATGGTACAGCTGTAAGCTTAGTCTTACCTGAGTTTGTTGTCACTGGATGAACTTCCAATTTAGTAGCTTGCCCAAATTTTCCTAGTTTAGCCTTTTACTGAATAATGTAGCAGTATAAGCTCCTCTTACCATTCTCACATATTTAGCTGTAAGTGAACCTTTTTGTGTCTCGTGTCACCCCTACAAGTATGCATGGGCAAGTTTCATTAGGCTTTTCAAAGTTTTAACACACTTCTCTATGTTAATCAAGTATCTGCAGTAAATGCCAAACCATGATGTCACTTTTGCTTACCTCTCCTCTGATTCTGAGATCCACAAACTCTCAGCCAGCTGGTTGACAATCTCACAAAAGACCTCCATAATTTGAACTGCTGTTTCAGAAGTATGGATCAGGTGGATATGGTCTCTCTCCACCATTCCTTCATCTTCAAAGAGGTCTTTAGGGTCACAAATGTTAAATCCCTACAGAACACATGACCTGTGCAACCAAGAATTGATTTGTAGAATCCACCTGCTCGTCCCCATGTTTTGCTCCTTCACAATAGGATGGAGAAGAAACTACTCAGACCACCATGCTCTCCCTCACTTTTATTTCCAGAGCTAAACAGCTGCTTTGGTTACACCAAAAGTCTCCACCAGCATTATAATTGCTTCCTACATTAGTAACATGAAGTGACTGATAATATGAAGGCCAGATGAACCTTAGCAGGTTCTCTGCAACATCCCCATTCTGAGCACCCAAGAAAAGCAGCAAATATCTAGATGTGAAATTCAGGTTGTCAGATGCTGTTTTCTCCAACTCATTTCAATGACCAGTTCTCATCTGACTCATACCTTCTCAGACATAACTTTTTCCCCCACCTCTGCAACCGGGTCACAGAACCTATGGAGATGAATACAGATGGGAAGAGAAGGCAGCTTTATTTCCAATTGACAGAAATGGTAATATTCTAGATTTTCTCTGTTTCCTTAATTTCTACCTGATTCTTAATCTGGTCTTCCCCTTTTATGCACAGTTAGGGCTTCAAGACTTCATCTCTGCAAGGTGTCTGTGAGACTCCTTTCAATCCTTTCATCGAATGTAGTACTGTTCAGTCAAATATTTAAATATTTTTATATATTTACTATTATTTTCACAGACAAATAGACAAATAATGGTAGCCTGGAGTAGCAAAACTTATCAGCAAAATGTTCCAGTAAAAGTAAATTAGATGATCATAGTAAATAAGTCAATATCTATGAAATGAGAAAATGAAAGCATTATAGTACAGGGTTCAATATATTTCTTGTCAGTAGCAACAGGTTGAATAAACCTGTAATTAATGAACTCATCATACTTCATCCTGTCATTACAGAGAAGTACAAATAAGTCTCTCAACCCATCATGCTATGGAGGAAATCACTTGATTCATTCAAAATACCGACATAAATAATGTCTTAGAAGAGATGATCAGCACAAATGTCAGGTTTGCATGTAATTTCAAAAAATAATCAGCTTCACAGACAGAAATTATAGAGATTCAATTAACATCATGCTACTCAACAGGTGTGGTAAACCTTTGAAAACTACATAATATTCAGTAACATTTACATAAACTTTATCATTACCATGCTAAACTCTGCTAGATTAAAACCCAAGCTCTTGTTAATTCACAAGCCTTACAGGGAAGAACAAATCACAGAAAACATGGAGATGTATATGGAATCTACATCTGAGTTAATTAACTTTGACTCCTTTCTCAGTTCTCTCAGGCTATGGAAATAGATACTGTTGTGACACTGTTCATCTGACATAGTTTAATAATTTATTTCTGGACAAGACAAATTGCACCACAACTTATTTCTCTGTATTTACTGTAAAAAAACTAGCTGCACTTCAAATTTGTCTCCTCTGGTTTCACCCAATCAAAAGTGAAATATCTGGTAAAGAATAGTCTTCTGAACTCTCTTGTATTGCTCTTCATCCAGAGTTTGATTCTTTGTGTCTGTTCTATTCTAGGATTGGATGAATCACCCTGATTATATATATGTTGGGGGTTTTTTTCCCCATGAATGAAATCTAAATGATATGTTTACAATAAACTCCAAAAAATTAAGGATAAGAATCTTTTTATCTAGTTGTCTTTTTTCACTGTGAGCATGACTGGGCACTGACACAGGCTGCCCAGGAAGGTTGTGGAGTTCATTCCATGTAGATATTTAAAAGCTCTATGGCTGTAGTTCTGGACAACTAGTTCTAGGTGGCCCAGTTCATGCAATCTAGTATATTGTACCTGTTGTACTGACTGTTCTACATTAAGAAAAGATCTGTTAGTTTTGGAATAATCCTTCACAAAGAATGATATTATGGACTCTTTGTGAGTAGGGAAGGCACATGCTTTTTACCAAAAGAATACACTAAAATAATGGATGCAGATAGAACCTTCTTTCTGTGCACAAGTCACAGCATGGGTAATTAAAATAATTAAGATTGAGGTTTATAAAAGTATTTAAGTTATTATATCTGATATATACTGATGCCACATATACCGGTAAACCAAAATTTAGATCCTTAAATGTCTGTTCAATAGTCACATAATTTTAAAGCTATGTAGGGTCTCTAGACTTCACCAGTAAATCCTCTAGATCCCTTAACAATCCTTAACAAGATGTATAAATTCCCTTTTCTATCTCTTTCATGCTTTGGTTCAGTGGCCAGTATTTGTGTACCTCAATTTCAGTTCTCTTTGCCATTTAAAAAAAGTGTTTCACATACAAGTGATCTCTCCATCCTCAAAGTGCTGCATCTTGTAAGAAGCAATTAACGGGGTGACAAAATAAGTATGATTCTGCAGTTGGTTTTTCATGGTAGTTACCTGCTAAGACAAGAACTTTAATTACAGCTCCAGTGAGTATATATCAGGAAATCTTTACAGATAATTTTATTACTAATCCAGGCCTCAGCTTTGATATTTTGGATCTTAGTAGAAAGGAGACAGAAATTTGACCACTACAATAGTTAGTACTGTAATGTTGAAGTCCTTTTCAGATCTAGCCTTAGATTGTTTTTTGTATCTTGAGTAGACAAGAGTAATCACAAAAGTTAACTAGGGAGGCGTGGCACATAAAAATTCCTCCACGATGAGAGGAAAGTCAGTTGTTCCAAAGAAGATCCAGAACTTATAAAATTAAACTCTTGAACAGCCCTTGAATGAGGTTCTTTCTCTCTCTAATAATGGAGAAGTCTGTGGAGACCAGTTGCACAATAAACATTCTGTCTTGCATACACACACAACGCTGTTTCCCAAGTAATTTGAAAATTAGGCAAATATCTAGCAAGAATTTGTAATGGTAAATGGAAATATTAGCAAGTTATGTAGTTATGAACATTTTTAAACAGCACAATAGTTTTATCTCAGTCAGTTACCAAAAAACTCCATAAAATTGGTCTTCTTCTGTCATTCTGCCCTCTTCCTTTGGTCATTACATCATTCAAGAGAGTGTATAGATTCCACCTAAACAGAACCTGAGGCAGGATCCCCCAAGCATCATTTTAATAGCAAAGCTATGTCCAATGAAATAGGTATAACCTCAATGATGTACATGTTGTGAGCTCATATGAATAGGATTAAATTATGATTAGGAATGAATTAGCTGGACACAGGTTAAATAAAAAATAAACTAAAACCCCCTTGCATTATGACTGTCAGAGTTCTACAATTGCCTGATAAATCTAATATATAACGAACTTTCCAGAATGAAAACCTTACATGTTCCTCTGTCCCAAAGTTCTGGAAGACCAACCATTTGAACAAGGAAAATGTCCCCTTGTGATACTTCTTTTCTTGCTCTTTGAGAATCATATAAGTTTGTGAAAGAAAAAAATGTACTGAGCTCGAGAAATGTGGATTATATTCTATATGGCTTCATGCAGAATGAAAGTGTAAACAGCATAAATACATTCACAATTAGATATTTCTCCTTGTTAAACAGCAACAGAGTAGCATAAGATCTGATACCTTGGGGAAGGAGGAAATCCCAGGGAAATAATGATTTCCTTTATTTACGTCTAACTGTTATATAGTAAACTGTATGGGAAATGTCTTTAGACTGACATTTTTTCTTTTTCTTTTATAAAATATGTTTATTTGATGTGGGAACCTTTTTGGAAAATTGCTCATTATTGATGAAGACCAAAATAAGTCTTCAAGTGAGGTCATCTATAATTTATAACTACATATGTTTCAGCAGCTGCCAGTATTACGCTGCTATACATGTTTTGTATTTGTAACATTCTCCTTTATGTTAGAAAGATGTCTATTTCTCTCTGAGGCAATCTTTTCCCCTCAAATCTTTACAGTTAGCATAAAAGAAAATTTTTAATTTTCTCAGGAAATCAGATTAATCACATGAAGTTATGTTTTACATAAGAAACAATATTTTATGCAGAAAAATAGTTGATTCAGTTTTAAGATTGTGAAGTGGAAGTGATATAAGCCTTCTCAGTTTTATGTCCTGTATGGAGAACAAAATGTATTTAAAGCATTTTTCTACTAAACCATAACCTAATCCCAAGAACAAGGAAAAAAGGTCTAAATTAATACAGACTGTGAAATCAAAAATTAAGAAAGCATAGCCACTAAAGATTAATTGCTTAATTGCATTTTTCTTTGTTTATTAATTGACATGCAATGTTTACTGTTATTGAAAAATGAAATGAAAAATACCAACATTTTAACATTTTTTTTTCCACAGAAAATGTTTATATATACCATTCTCAAACTATGACAACATTATCTGTAATAAATTAATATCCTATTTATAAATCAAAATAAAAACATACATTGAAGAAACATAAGATATTTAGAAATAAAGACTTCCTGACAATATGGAACAATTTTTAAGTGTCCTTGTGAAAAGATATGATAAGATACGACTGTATAACTTTTTCTCTACATTCAGGATGTGCTAGTACTACTTTTTCTGATTACAATTATATTCTAAACCTCAAAAACTCAGTGTACTGATGAATAATTGTAATGGGAAATGTGAAATAGCCTAAAAGAGAATTAATTATGATTTTTATATCTGCTTGCTAAGGATATGTCCATATAGGTATGTAGTTAAAAGAATACAAAAGTTTAAAAATGAATCATTAAGATGACTGTGAAATGTGAGAATAAAGGTTACACCTGCAAATATAATTCAGCCCCCAGGCAGATAAACATCATGTAATGTGGCATAATAATATTAGAAGCTGTTTTTTGCTATAGGACAGCCAACATTTAATTCTGTTTTTCCTAACTTTTTTATGGTTTTGTAACTTTAATATTCACCAATGTATCATTTTATGCACAAAAGAGAATAAAATCATAGCACAGAAAAATAGTAGTCACCCCCTGAAGTCATTGACAGGCTCAAGATCTTTACAAGAATTTCATTACACTTATCCTATGAACTAATTGAGTGAAATATAGCACTAAGGTGGCTGGTAACTTCTCCACTAGCCTAGCTTTACAAAAGGATGGAGGCATTTGGAGTTGTGAGCCACTATCACAGATATTTTTTTGAATTAAAAAGGACATTAAATTCGGGAAGAATATTTGTCAGCTAAAGGTCTGGAGAGAAGTTTGTCTGATGTGAAAGGCTTCTACACTCCTTATTATTGTCATTTGACTTTCTTCTGACTTTACCTTTCTATGCTCAGTGTCTATTCCTGGTTTTGTCTTTATTGCCATTCCAACAGTCCCATGCTTGGTCCATCCTCTTCCTGGGTTCTACTACATATTTACTATCGTCTGCCATTGTCTAATTTGGTCCCTGCACATCTCCTTCCTTGCTGTACTTGACCATCCTCTTCCATAATCAACTCCTCTCTCTACTAAACTTTGCCATTTCCCCACTTTGTTAATATGCCTCTCTGGTCTTTTTTTTTTCTGATCTTCCCTACCACATGGGCCCACACATCTCCAATTCATATACAGAAATCCCTATTAATTAATGAGAACATTTGTTCTTTTAATCAATCTATTTTTCAGCTATCAAGCAAACTTTAAATAATTCTACTAAAACAAAGAAAGGTAAATGTAAAAAGCAACCAGCATGAATGTATTTCAAATATGCAGAACAATATGCAATTTCCTCAAGTTCCTCAAATTCCTCAAATTCCATTCTAAGAAAAAAAAAAAAAATACACTCACTACTATATCATTAGACAAATGTCCAGGATGGGAATTTTAAGTTTAAATGGCTTAACATTGGCAAAATTAAGAGCAACTGAAAGTATGATTTTTCTACACTGTCTATAAATGTCTTAAAAATAAATTCTGTTTAAAATTAAGGAATTATTAACATACTAAAATTGCAAGGTATATCTGAAGACTATCTAATCCAACCTCTTGTTAAAAGCAGAGCTAATTTCAAAGTTAGGTCACATTGCTCATGCCTTGTCTAGATGAATTATGAAAATATCAAATGGTGGAGATCTCACAGATCTCCTCTGATGCTCAGCTTCTTTCACTGTCAAGAATTTTCTCCTCAAAATTAACCACAATTTCATTTTTTGAGTTGTTTGCTTATTATCATTCTAGATATTTCACAAGAGAAATTCTTGTCTTACAGCCCTGGTTTGTGTAAACGAGAACTATCAGTCAATCCCCTCCTTTATCATTTTATTCTCCAGTTTAATCAGACTCATATCCCTTAGTCATTTCATTGCATTCTCTAGTTTGTCAACATCTGTCTTATACTAGGGCATCAAATATGGGACACCATTTTCCTATGATGTTGTAGTTTTCCAGCCTCATAAGTACCAGAACGAAGGGTATTCCACTTGCCCTGATATAACGGCTGTACAACATCCTTGCAAATGTGGCCCAGTATGCAGTTGACTGTCATCACTGCAAATGCACAATGTACTTTTAGGTTACAGAGTTCAAAGGATTCTGCTTCAGTTACACTAAAAATATATAATTATTCTGATTCATTCTTCTTGCATTTGCAATTTTAAAAGTATTTTTAATTCAAGAATTTTGACCAATTTTCCCATATATATAAGTATAAAATTATTTTCATGGTTTGAATATTATGTATCAGAACATTTCAACACAATTTTTTATTGTTTTATTTCTTTTAAATCAATGAATAAATAATTTACGCTATTTCCAATTACTTTTAATAAAACCTGTAGTTTCAGCTGCAAGAAATAGGATTTTTGTAACATGCAGGTGTTCTTTGCTATCTGAAGGCAGTGTTCCCAGGTTGGTACCTACATGAGACAGGCTACATGTTCACTGTTGTTTTTTACAGAGACCACTGTACTGCAGATATCACAGCAGCCTGTCAGGATTTAACCTCGGCAGACAGCTCAGCTCCATACAGCTGCTCACTCACTCCTCCACAATGAGATGGGGAGAGAATTAAGAGGCTAAAACTGATAAAAAACGGGAGTTGAGATAAAGACAGTTTAATAGGCAAAGTAAAAGCTGCACACATGAGCAGAGCAAAGTAAAGTGAGGAATTTATTCACTACTTTCCATTGGCAAGCGGGTGTGCAACCATCTCCAGGAAAATAGGGCTCCGTCAGGCATAACAGTGACTTGGAAATACAAACACCATCAATCCAAACATCCTCCCTGTCCTTCTTCTTCCCCCAGCTTTAAATGCTGAGCTTGACACCATATGGTGTGGGATCAAAAGATCCTTTTTGATTAGCTGGGATCAGCTGCCTTAATTGTGCTCCCTCACAAATTCTTGTGCACTCCCAGCTTCCTAGCTGGTTGAGTGGGATGAGGAGCAGGAAAGGCATTGAGTCTGTGTAATCACTGCTCAGCAGTAACTAAAACTTTTCTGTCTTATCAATACTCTTTTACTCACAAATTGAAAATACAGTAATAAATGGGGGTTTATGAAGAAAATAATTTCTGTTCTAGTCAAAACCAGTACAGGAACACAAACTGACATCCAGAGAAGACATGGGTAAGAGGCATCTTACATATTATTATCATAAATAAATATCTTTTTCATTGTCTTTCCTTCTGTCTTTCTAGAAGAACTTTATCTATCATAGATGAGGTATTAATTGTCAGACATAATTATGATGCCATATCAGAACACTAGGAATATTTTGAATCTCCCTCAGCTTACAGAATAAATGTCTGCTCCTCTTTTTGAATAAAAATAAAAATAAAAATGTAAGGAAGCTTCTGGCTAGCTCAGTAACAGATGCTGTTATTGATTCTGATCCAGTTGTTGGCACTGCATTCCCTCCCCACTGTTGCCATAACAAGACAAAAAAAGAAAAGTTTAATTTAGCTCTTAACCTTCAGCCCCTCTGAGGAATGTGTCATCATTTCCATGTGTTATGCCAATTGATTTCATACGCATTATTTTGCTTTCATCCCTGAAGTGGTTTTGCCATGTTTAAAGCAATTAAAACAAATAGAAGGTAGAATTGCAGGAATCTGAATGGAAACTTTGACATCAGGGAATAGGTAATTATATGCCTTGGGCCAGGATCCGGTGGGAACAGAGGTACTTGAAGTGGGACTTAAGTGACATTTATTTGTATATCTCAAACCTCAATTTTCTGTTTTCTTCTTCAACAGCTGTCTGCTTATTATAATTTGACCTTTGAGCAGTTTTAACAGGCCTAAGGATCTTAATGCTAAGCTATATTCAATCTATGAAACAATTACGTTTCTACCTGATTCCTGTGAGAGGCCTTATCAAGATTCCTGTGAAATACAGAGAAGGTTATCACTTAAAAAATATCTATATGAATATATGGCATATGTGGTAATGAGAGCTCACTGAGCAAAAAGATCTGCATTCAGTTCTTTCCTCTGTTGAAGGAAGTTTAACCCTTCAGACTGAAGGCAGCGCACAGGACCTAGGAACACTTGCATCTATTTTACTGGTACTTTTGTTGAAAGAAACAGGAAGCGTATCTTATTCTACAGTCCATTTGTTAGGGAATTTTACCTGTGTAAAGGAACCTTGATTTGCAGTCCCTTAGGTCTTACTATATATACACCTGGTATATTAGACTAAAAGTTGCAGCAATAAGTATGAATAACAATCTATCTGTCACTCAAAAACCTCTCCATCTCCTTCTGTTCCAGTAAGAAACATTCTTTTCTCATCCAGTAAATTCTTAATCCTTAACAATCATCCTTGGTATGTTTCCTCATATTTAGTAAGAATTATGATACAGCATAGATGGATGTGTTTTGTGTGCTTTAGATAGCATTTTAGAGGACACGTGATCTGTTACTTGGTTTCTGTCCCATGTTGGTCAGACGTGATCCAATCTAGTCTGGCACCTGTTGGCTTTATTAGCACAGTACTTTCCTGTACTCTAAGAATAAGGAATACAATGAAGCGAACCCTGCTTCTTCTTGAAGTACATAACTTTTTTTATGCATTTCTGTCATGTGAAAATGGAGATTTCTTTGACCCTCAATGTTTGATTTGTCTGTCAGTGCCCCAGGAAAGCTGAGACCCTCATGCCAACCAGTCTGTCTGTGTTAAATTGCTGAATTTAAGCTCTTCACCTGATGCTCTTGGAGGTGGCATGTGCAAATCTCTTCTTTGCATGATTTACATATAATCATAGAATTATTTAGGTTGGAAAAGACCTTTAAGGTCACCAATAATTAGTCCAACCATTAATCTAGAACTGCCAAGTCCATCACTTAGCCATGTCCTTAAATGCCACACCTACACATCTTTTAAAAGCTCCAGGAATGGTGGCTTGGTCACTACCTGGGCAGCCTCTTCCAGTGCTTGATAAATCCCTTTAGGTGAAGAAGTTTCTCCTAGTACCTGGTCTAAACTTCCCCTGGTGCAACTTGAAGCCGTTTCCTCTTGTCCTGTCTTATGCAGTATATAAACATAAAAAGTTTAAACTCATTAGGTAAATGTTCCAGAGTAATAGCTCATGTCAAACTTTGAGTCACAGTCTACTTGCTCTCTTTCTCACTTACTGAAAAATCACTTCCTATGCAGGAATTAATCTATGATCACAGAGAGGAAAAACACCTTGTGATCTGATTTTCTCTTACACCAATGAGTCGTCACAGTGAAAAATAGAGTGAGATGTGTTTCTCACTGCGCTTGATATTACAAGAGTGCATTCCATCTAATGGATTTCTAAAGACAAATATGTGTACAATAGAAGATTAGAACTCAGTATCTCTTATGTCCAGGCTCTCAGAAATCTGTTTAGGTGTCACAATACACAGACTGAACACAATTTGCAGTGGGATTTTTAGAGATATTTCTGCTCAACTTCTCCTGAAATCAACAGTATCTCAAAGATAAAAATATAGTAGCAATTAAAACAATAGCAAAACCAAACAACAGCAATAATTTTTTAAAAAAATGTTCTTGTGGTTTTAATTACATAATTATGAATGTGAAAAATAAATCATTGATTTGTCAGAGTTCTTTAGAACACCACAGACCAATTTCAATTTAATTACACTAAGAGTACTACCACTTGGTACCTGCAACTTAGATTTTAAACATTTTATCACAGAAAAGTGATAATTTGATATAAGTTCACTTATAGTAGCATACTAGTTACAGATACAGATGTTTGTAAAGCAGTGAAAACAATTCTAATCCCAAATTTCAAAATATTATTAGAATAATATTTGTGTTAATGAATACTATCCATTTAATGGTTAGCATTCATCATTTCCTTACTATTAAACTTAAAATAAAAAGTTGAAGCATATTAAGTATACAAATGCTTACTAAACAATTCAGCATTTATGTAGTGGGAAGACAAATATTATGCATGCATAAAGGGTAGATAAATCTGGGGGTTCTTTATTTTTTTTTAGAAAGGAAATGCTGAGCTGGAAACAAGACATACATCTGAATGCCTTCCAACTCTGCTCCATAAAAATATATAATCATTCTATCAAATAATTTTCTATGAAAGTTCATTGGCCTTGTGAAGAATGAAATGAAATTCTAACTTTGCAGTCCTAACTTCTTCTTGGCATACCTATTACTCCACTTACAATCTTTATAACAAAAGAGAATACAGCATATATATGAATATACACAAAATTATTTTTTGTCTAGATAATGATTTAGTAGTCCAATAATCCATATTGCCTGATTAAGTCAGAAAAGTCTCATTTAAATGAGTAAAACTTGTGTGTGTTTCTGGTTGGGTTTTTGGTTTTTGTTTAGTTGTTTAGTTGTTTTTTGATGGGTTGGTTTTGTCATGTCTGTCCTTCCACTCCTCTCCCCTACAATTAGTTCTCAATCATTAATTGTTTTTCCCCTGTATTTATGCTCAGTGTTCCTCTGGGTCCCTACTAAGAATGACCATTGCAGGCTCCTTCTAGAAGGAGGGTGCAGAATTATATTGAGTTATCACTACTCTGGCTTCTTTTCTGGGCTCATGTTAATTTCTTCTTTCACCTCAGTCTTAGGCACATCTGGATTTAGTTTTATAGCATCTTACCACAGTGTATTTGCTTTACCATCCCACAACTGTTCATCTGAACTAGATCCAGTCAGGAGTTCCCTTGTGGTGTCTGAAGAGACACTCATCTGATTTGTCTCTAAAGTCAAGCATATGAACATTGCAGGAGTTGGTAACCAATACTCCTAACACTCAGTTCCAGAAATCTGTCTCAGTTACTGCAGTAAAGTATGTGAAAGAAAGTCTTGTTATGGAATTCCCTTGGAAACATGTACTCATGAATGGTTATAAGGTCTGAAGGCTTATAACTGCAAGTCAGGGTATTTTTTTTCCTTTATATCTGGTTCAGTTCCTCCATTTATTGTATTTATTGACTAGAAGTAAGCGCAGATCATTTATATTCACCTTTTTTTTTTTTT
>VZTJ01006732.1:438020-473378 GCA_013397795.1 Orthonyx spaldingii
TTTTTTTTTTTTTAACCCTTGAGGCTGCAGATAGCAGAAAAGAGAACCCATATTATTTTCACACAGTATGTAGAGTACAGGATACGGGCCACAATCACTCCAAAAAAGCCTCTCATAATGCAAAGTTATAAATAAATAAATGCCTACACAATTATACAGACAATATGTGAGAATGTACTCAAATGTTTCCTGTACTTCCAGGCTGCATAAATTTTAAACCACCCTGGCAGCTTTTCCTGTCACAACTTCAGCAATCACAGCAACATGTTATTATTCACTTGGTTGTTCCTACATCTAGTGATTCAAAGGAAGTTCAGGAAAAGAAGTTGCTTCTTCATGTATTTCTAATATTAAACCAATAATAAAAAAATATGTTTTAGTTACTGCCTCCCATTTGCTCTAAATATTATATTTCAGAATCTCAGAAAATTCTCTGGTTTATATCCATTATAATTTTTTATATGAAACATTATACAAAGTATAAAATGAGATTTTAGTTCTGTTGGGTTTGAGAGTCTGTTTCAAATCTTAATGGTTTTGTAGAAATTCAGAAGACCTATAAAAAAACCTTATTAACTAATACACATACTGAAGTAAAACATAATTTTAAGATTATACTCTAAAATTCTATTTTTCCTTTTGTATTTAAAAAATTATCATATTCATAGTTCTCTGATCATGATCATAAGTCAAAAATGCTGAATAGGATTTGAGATGTGCCCTGGTTAGAGAAAAGTTCCCAGGAATCCAAGAGAAAAGGATCTAGCCTAATAACTGAAAATCTAAAAGCAGGTAAACAACACATAGGAAATAAAGCAGCAGATATGTTCTAAGATTTAGATGAGCTCTGAAAGCTTTTGGTTTATCACCAGTGAATCTGTGAATTGTATCATCAAACAATATGGCATGGATGAAGAGATGTGTGGGTTGCAGTTCTGATATCCCCAACACAAGAGTCACTGAGGATTGCCTGTGCCGTTCTTGGATAACCTGACAGCCTTGAATTGTACTGAATGACTGATTTTTTTTTTTTTTTTTAAAAAGCCTTTATTGACAACTAAAATATGAGACATATACTTAGGTCAGCCTTACAAAATATTTCCAGACCAACACTAGAAAAATGTTATGCAAACCATGAGCACTGGTATTTGTCATTAAATTAATAACCAGATCATTAAATTAATACCCTGGTGTTACTTATTCTTTGGTGGGAATTTTTTCCATTCACTTGATGTGATTTTGCTGTTTATTTATTTATGTTTTATTTTCTAGATGCAGAAGGGAATTATTTTAATTTTTTGATCATCATGTTTTCTATGATTCAATGCCACAGCAGGTGATTTTCATAAAAACCTGCGCTGGTTTTAAAAACTCTGAGGGGAAATTAAGACTTCTCAAGCTGCACCCTCTTGATAGTGAGGGGGAAAACAGAACAAAAAAATGAAGACAAATCATAATTTGGAGTCCCAATTCGCTAAAAAAATCAGGAATTGCCCTTCCACATTGAGTGGATGGTATTGTTATGGATTGAGTGCGAGCATCAGACAAGCCCCAACTTAGGCTCAAATTTTGGCAGCAGCTCTACTTAGGTGCCCTGCATGTAAATCGCTCTGGTTCACAAGTTCTTAAGAATGGCAGATCAGGTCTATTATAAAACGAGTTATTTATTGAGTAGACAGGAGGTTAACAGACAAAAGGCCTTAAACAGAGTTACTTACTACACAGGATAAACAAAATAACTACTAGTAGATTACATAAAACAGTGTGTGACATAAAGGTACCTATATTATAGCTAGCAAAGAAATAGTACAGATTATGAGTGCATGTAATTTACGACCGAATTAATGATGGGGTACACAGAGAACTTCACTCCTGCGAAGAGTTACTCAAGATAGGTGTCCCAAACCTTGAGGAGAGATCTCCACACATTCCCAGGGAATGTGCAGAAGATTTCTGCTTTGTGAAGTTTGGTGTAGCTATTATAGTCTGTAAAACAAAGTGTCTGTCAGTCAGAAATTCAATCTTATTTTCCTATGATCTTGCTTTTAAGACATTTATTGTCAGCTGGGAATGTCACCTCCATGGCACCGAAATAACTGGCTACCAGACAACCTGTCATGATTGAACTATTTCACCAATTAGCAAATTCATGTGAGGGGGAAGATGCCTTGAGCTGTCGAACCAGCTGATAGGCAGAACAGATAAGGCCTTCTGTGGTAGGGCTAACGTCCTGCTACAGGTATGGAATAAACAAAACTCCAACCCTATCTCTGTAAATAGGACAAAACCCTTTATCAGAACACAGCCTTACAGCTGTGTTTAGTAGATCTTAACAATGGGATTTTCTCATAAACCTAGTTTCTGGCAAAGACATAGAATAAGACTGTCCTCTGTAAAACCAGATTATCTAACAAATGGTTACTGAGAAAATGAAATATTATGATATTACTAGAATCTGTAATTGTTTCCTGCATTAAAGAGTACTTTCAGGACACCATGGCATTGTAATGTTGGGGGATTTTATTATAATTGTTAGTATTGTTGTTATTATGATTAGTAGTAGAAGTAGTAGCATTGTCAAATAGATTTCTTTAAGGGTAAAGTCACCAGAAATGCTTCCAATTATCATTGAATAGAAAGAGAACAATACAGATTCCTGCAGAGGCCACCATCAACATCGTATTTCATTTGCCAACATATTGTTTTTATATACTTTACTATGGAATGCTTGTCCTTAATGAAATAGTGAAAATGATAGGTTGTGGAAATTTTTCAAAGAAATAAGCCAAAAACAGAATAATAGCTTTATATAGCTAATAATTTTTATTTGCTTTCAGTTTGCATTCAGGTACTGAAGGTATTTGAAAACAAATAGAAGTTTTTTCTATATATTTCATACTGTAGTTTTGGTAATGAAAAAAACAGGTGATAACTTACAAATTTGAGCTCAAAACAACCTGCGTTCTCCTTTCTTTGCTTTCAAGAAAGAGACTTCTAAATCACAGGTTTATCACTATATGATTAATATTTTTTTCTATTTGAAGCCTGTGATATATGTAAATATATGCATATATATAAATAAATATATGCATATATATGGTTGCTGTTCCTCAGTTCAATAATCACCTGAATCTCAGATGCAAGAGCTGAAGGTGTTGCTTATGAGATAGAGCACCACTATTTGGTCTGTTATGATTTACTGTGTAAATGAATGCATGAAATTGCTCTTAGTCTGTGTCAGTTCAACTCTGAAAGGTGTCTGTTCCTGTTTAGGAGCTGGTATCCCAGACACAAAGAGAAGCATGAGATGTTTCCTGCAGCCAGAGACCTGAACAGAGAAAGTCCTCCCTCAGGACCCTCATTTGTGATGACCTCTCTAATTTGCAGAGACATACTGTCCAGCTAGTGCTAGGAACTGTACTCTACTGCAAGTAATTTATTTTGCTTTACTGTCTCTCTCTAGCAGTCCCATGCTGTCTGAGCAGCTCCTCTAGGGTCTCTTCCATGTCTTCTCATGCATTTACTGTCAAAGTTTGGTTTGCTTATCCTGGTTGCCACTCTCATCATCAGTCCACAGCGCTCCCTGGTTGTTGAATAAGTGTCTGACATTGCTTAATCACCTAAGCAGAAAACTGGCCTTGTTTTCAAACAGCAAATAATTTTCATAGAAACAGATCACAGTCATAAAATGGTTTGGGTTGAAAGAGTCTTTTAAAGATCATCTTAGTTACAATGCTCCTGCTATGGGTAGGGACATCTTCCACTAAGCTAGGTTCTCAAATTTTGGTCCAACCTGATCTTCAGTCTTTTCAGGTATGGAGTATTCACAGATTCTCTGGGCAATTTTTTCCAGTGTCTCATAATAAAGAATAATAATAACCCTCATAATAAATAATTTCTTCTTTCATCCCACCTGCTAAATCCCTGCTTGCTGGCCCATTTCACCATGTCCCTCATCAAAAATATATGGACTAATTTTAGTATCATCCATTCCTTTTCAAATAAAACTGGATAGAATATTCAGACCTACTGTTCATCATAATATTCTTTCTAGATAAACTTAACAGTAACAGTTATTGAAAAAAAGGTGGTTTCCTGTATTGATTTGCTACATATATTTCTCAATTACTCCTGCTTTGAAATGTAGTTTTATTGAATTCAGCAGCACTACTTGACTTCTATTATGTTAAGATTCAGAATGTCCAACATCTAATAATAAGCGCTCACTGTTGTAACAGTGAGAAATAAGAATAACACAAAGCAAAATTTTAAAATACTAATTTATTTTTCTATAACAAGCTCAATTTAGTCTAGTACATGATCATTTAACAATTGATTTCTGTTTTTAATACAGTTTTCACTCTCCCTGATTTTCTTTTTTTTAAAGTTTTGAGACAAATTATGGCTTTTTCCAAGTACGTATTTCACAGAATTGTTGCAATTTCAAGTACACAAAAAACATTATTTTACCAATGTAGATATCTATGCATAAGTACTTTTAATAGAAAAAGATTCTAAAATTACAATGAATCCTTGAAGTGTTTGTATGTTTGGTGAATAATGAATGACTTTTCATTTTCAGCAGTGCAATATTTCATGAAAGAATTTTTATGTTTGCCCAGTAGGCTGAAAATCTGTGCTTCACTTCCTTAACTCAGCATTGACATCATTGTCTTTCTGAAGCTGTTGGAATGGATATTCTAAGAAATTGCCGGTGCATTAAGTTTAAATTAGCTGTGATTATTATTCAGAAAATAATGAGACTGAGAGCAAATCATACCATTAGCAAAAGCTTCCACATTAATATCATATTTTCTACTCTGTTTACTGCTAAATGTACAGTTTACCTAAAGAAGGACTAAATGGAGAAATACTGATAAAGGAATTAGGAGCGAACATGTAAAATGATGGGAATAATACTTTGCTATAGCATAAGCTGTAGCATAAGAACATAGTTTTTTTCAGAAGTTGGGTATATGACCTTATATGTAAACTATTTTTTAAAACTTACTGTAGGATAGTGCTTTATAGATACATATTTGACACTTTCCCTAAGAAAGAAATGTATCAGTTTTTTTCTTGACAAATAGACAGACATGAAAGAAAATTTCAATTTGAGCATGATATTTGCACTGCTTATCACAGAGTGCCTGCAACAATTAGAAAGACAAAAATAGCAGTAGTTGGAGAAAAATTAGTACTTCGAGGATTTTGTTAATTTCACCTACATTAAACTGTATAATTTTCTAATATTAGCCATAGATATGCCCTGTTTTCCTCTGCCAGTTTTAAAGTAAGATTAAATCACTCTTTTTAGGTGTAATGGAAACATTTGAGCTACATCAGAAAAAAGCAGAAGAACAAGATCAACTCAGGAGAAGATGTCAGAAACAGAGAGTTTATAATAAACAGCCTTAACAGAAGGAATGCAATTCTGGAGTGGGATCTAGTAATGAAGGTTAAGTTTGGGAACAGAAAACTTTTAAGAGGAAAAAGTCTTACAATAGTGGAACTGGGAGAGACTATAAATGAAAATTAGAACCAATGTGAGGCATCCTAACTCTCATTTTAAGCACTGTAGATCCGTTTGGGACATTGAGAGATATCTATGAATCAGTTCAGTTTAGGTATTTTGGCAGTTAGAAATCATTTCAGTTGCCTGAACACAGTATTTTTGACACATCTGAGGTTTTCTAAAAAGTTTGGAGAGAGTTGGCACATATGATTGTGGAGACAGAAACCTTTCTGAAGTGGCAGCTGGAGGCCAGGTGGGATAATATAGGACATCTCAAATGACATTTGGTAGGAAATACATGGGCGACTGAACTGAGACCATAGTGTCTGTATGGCTTTTCTTCTGTTGCCTGTTATTTTAGCACATTGAAATTATGTATGTAATTATAATCAACAAACAAAACCTGTGACAGTGGATAGTGTTACAAATTCTTCTGAACATTTGCCATATTATATCTCTTTCATATCCACTTTTTCAGAGTTTATTTATAAATCTAAAGAGAAGAGTAGGGTTAGAGCAAAAAAAAAGAAATAAGAAAGACAGTTGTAGTGGTTTGAGTTCCTTTACTTGAGTTTCTGGCTAAATGTCAGCACACTTATTAAATTTATTTAATTTTGCTGTGAGATAAGGATTAGGAGTAGGTAAAGCAGGCTCAAACTTTAAAGAATATAAAGAAAGTTTATTAACAGACCTAAAAGGAAGGGAAAAAAAATTAAGAACCAGAACAAAACTTCCAGAATACTTTTGCTCTTCCCACTTTTCCATTTTTTCTCAATGACAATACAAAAAACTAACACTTTGACTTTCAGTCAGTTTGCCACTTCTAAATTAGTTTTTCTTCAGGTCATTTAGGGAGAGAAGTTTCTTCTTGCTTTATCATGTTGACTTCTCCACAAGAAATACAGTTCTTATGGTTTTCAGCCTCACAACTAGCAGCCGCCCAGGAGAAAAAGATCTCCGCTTGTTGTGGAACGTCCCTCCCACACTAGTAGCTTTCCCACTGTTACTACGGTGGGTTATGACAGTTCATGGAGTATTTTTTTTAAGGATGAGTGGTTTTACTACTGTATAAAGGAATTTCTTTCTTCTATGACTGGCAACGTAAGTTTTTTTTGACCATTCCCCAGGGCAAGGGATCTGGATTACAGCTTTTTTTCTGTCGCTGCTCAAATTTCTCATTAGGCTGCAATTACTTCAGTATTTACTTATCTTTACACAGGTGCTTTGGTTTACTAGTTGCACTGACTGCAATTAGAACGTCACATCCCCCCTTGGATCATTTTTTCATATATTACAGGGAATATTTTAGTTTGGTCTTATTCATGGTTTCATAGAAGAATATTCAGCTTCTACTTTGTAGAACTCCTCATGCTCCTTCTTTCTAAACTTCCACTCTGCTTTTCTTACTGACTTTGAGTCTTTATGCTATGTTTCTGTAGGTGTCTTCACTCTTCTTCTGTCTGTGCAAGGAAGGGTGGGTGTTTGCAAGTTTTATCTGGGTAATGAAAGAATTAATTTCTTTCTCGGGCCTCTGCGACAGTCTCATGATTTTTTGCCGAGTTATTTAAAAAAGTCTGAGCCAGACTGCAGAAGCCGTCAGTCAAGAGTCTCATTAGTCTCGCTCTGCGAAGCTGGCCCGGCCCGGAGGGAGCCAGCCCAGCCCCTGCCCGGCCCGGAGCAGGGGCCCGGCTCTGCCCGCTGTAGTTAACATGTTTTGCCCAGTTGCATTGGAGCCAGAGAGCTCAGGCCGGGTCCTCCTCCACGCTCAGCTGCACTGCTGCAAACTCCCTTCCAAAACTCCCCCCCCTCCCCCCTCTGAGGGGGGAGAGGGGGAGGGCAAGGGCCCAGTCTTACTAAAGAGAGAAGCACAGGACTTGCTTCTCTGGCAGCAACAGGACAAGAAAAAGGGTTTTTTTCAGGTATCTTTTTCTTAAATATGGGGTTTTTTTCCTGGAGGCAGAACAACTTTCAATTGGATTATATACCTATCAATACTCAAAACTAACTGGTCACTGGCTCTGTTTCCCAGGAAGCAAGGCGCACTACTTCCTGCACCATAGGTCACTTGCAAGACTGACCCTTCCTGGGCAAACCTATGACAACAGTCAATGGAGAAAAGATATGTTTGAAATGTGAAATGAGATGGCAAGCTGATGGAGCAGAGAAGCAAGGGAATATTGTTCCAAATGACAATAGTTAAAAAGCTTCTAATACCTGCATGGTAAGTACAGATAGAAGAATATAAGCAGAGTAGACTGTTAATGAAGGGGGGAGGGGGGAAGAGATTATTCAAAAAGGAAATATTAAAGAAGCCTGATAGGGATCTTAAAACACAGTCAGCAGAATATGAGTGGGACAAAGTAGAGAGAAATTGGATTCAATGCAGGAGCAATAATTATCTTTTTATGTGAATGACTGTGATTACTTTTCCTTGTGCATATATGAGAAAGGGATAATTGTTGTCTTAATTTCTTTATATTAGGAGTTTAACCAGTTTGGAAAGTCGTTGGAAAAGGAGGTGATAATAAAGAGCAGAGAAAATGATGAGCCTATGCTAGCCCAGGGATTTACCTACAGCATAAAACAGAAAAGGAAAACGTAAATAAAGACTACAGTTCTTATAGATGCTCATGTGGTAAGCAGTAGTAAGTTAGGAGAAACTTGTATTTTGGAATCTGAATTAAACTCAAATGGAAAGCACTTCAACTGTAATTTCCCCTCTGAAATTCCAAACATTCTGTATTTATGACATTTATCTCCCTTTTCCCAGATCTTTTTGAGACCAAGATGTGAATACACCATCTACCCACTGATTACACTTTCTGCGAAACGGGACATTGGTTTATCTCATCAGTTGAGCGATTATGCAGTTAGTTGAGTAATTATGCAGTAATTTTATAGTAATTGTGTAGCTTCACTTTAACACAATCTCAGTAAATGTCTAGAGGAAGTATCTTTCCTGATTGCCTCTTTCTTACATCCTTCCCAAGATATCCTCTAGTGTCAGATGGACCCGTGGTTGACTTAGGAGAGATAGTCTTCTGTTCTTTGTCACTATTGACCAGAATTTTATCATTGTGTAATGATACAATTGCATACATACAACCTAAAACAAGTGTTCATAACTTTTCCTTCATGCAGGAAGACCTAATAACAGAGTCATAGTCATAATCATAATTCTTACATGATCAACTTCAGTTTGTACAATACATTTATTTCTAAATTTACTTTGATCCTAACAAGAAGGGTGATGTAATACAAAACTTTTAATGGGAAAAACATTAAAAAAACAGAATCTCCGGGCAGTTAAAGTACTTTCTGGGCAAACAGGTGATGTGGATACAAGTGATACATGCAGATGCATCCTCAGGCTGTGGAAATACTTCAACCAGAATGATTTCATGTGTAATGGTGGGTAATTACACAACTGATATATGAAATGCAGGTAATGTGTATTCAAATCTCAGATACTGATCTCCTCTCTGGTGACCAGTGACAGGACCTGAGGGAATGGCATGAAGCTGTGTCAAGGGAGATTTATATTGGATATTAGGAAAATGTTCTTCACTCAGATGGTGGTTGGGCAATGGAACAGACTTCCCAGGGATCCTTGGTCACAACACCAAGCCTAACAGAGTTCAAGAAGCATTTGGACAACACTTACAGGCATACAGTTTAGTCCTTGGGGTGGTCCTGTGAAGGACTAAGAGTTGGACTCCATGATCCTTGTGAGTGCCTTCCAATTCAATATATTTTATGATTCTATGAAGTTATATGTTCCTTAGTGTAGGTGGTGTCTAAAATTTAAGTTTGTCCAAAATATAGGTATTTATCAGGTAACTAAATAATGAAACAGTGAACTATACTTCATAGGTTCAATTTGGGGGACCCCCATTTAGAATTTCAGAAGTCTGAATCTGAAAAAGAAAACAAACCCAAAGACCCCCAAAGCCAAAACGACATGTTCAAAACATTCCTTGTCAGCAACATTGCTTTTCAAATATGTAATTTAGAATGTTGCTTGAGTAAGGTGTGAAAATAAGAGTAATATTATCTGGGAAATTTACTATAGGAACGATGAGCCTTTTGAAGCTAAGCTAGTGTCAAAAGTTAAAAGAAATATGAAGGAGAACTAGCACGAGACAATTAGATCTAGACTAAACAGTACTTTGGTCTCCAGCTCAAAATACCAGATACCTACAGAGAAAGCTCATCTGTATTGACAAAGGCAAGTCAGGAAGGGGTAAGTGTAGCAAAAGCAATCTGAGCCATAGTGGGGTTGTGACATTGCACTGAGGCTGGTCCATTTGGGATTTTTTGCATTTTGTACTTCTAGGAAAGTTCTGATTAGATGATAAAGAAAGCTGGAAAAGGGGGCTGGGTAGGCTCATTTACGAGTTAGCCTATTCCATAGGGAAGTGATAGGAAAAATTACAAGACTTGTTATTTATGAAGAAACTGAAATGATGAAATATATATAAAAGTTGATATGTGGAACTACTTACCAGGAGAGAAAATGTTGTGGAAATTATGCTATGTTTTTTTAAGCATAATGGTATTTTTACTGGTACCATATGAAAAATCATCCATATATCTCCTAGAAGACTGTTTTGACAGACAGCTATGTGTGTTTTGTTCACCCTCCAAAAAATTATATAGGAAAATAAAAATAAAAACTTCAGTGTGCAGACAGTTTTATACGTAGAATATCTGAGGGAAAAAATGGTGTGGGGAAGAGGAAAGGAAGACATTTATAAATGGAAAGCTTAAAAATTCCTGGAGTGCAACTCTGTTAAGGAAGAAAAATCTAATGGTAGCAACATGCATAAGACAGAAAACAGACCCAGTAAAATGTACATGTCTTAAGAAGAACTGAGCAAATAACCCTGAGGAAAAAAAAAATCTTTAAAAACTAAAGCTACTAATTCTTGAAATCCTTATTTTGAGACAATACTGCACCACACTGAATTGTCCATCTGAGTTTGTCTTCTGAGACCATATTATTCATCAACCGTTGCTAGTTCAATATCAAAATGTTCTATTCCTATTTTGTGCATTGATGGAATTGACAAAAATTTGTTTTGGATTTTCATTTTAGACATTTGCACTGAACAGAAGATGGAAATTGTGATGTAAGAGTTACTTTAATAAACAAAGCTGGTGCTTCAGGGTAAGAAAAATTTTCATTGAGAAATGTCTATTAACTATACAGGCTATCTTGGCTTACAAACTCAAAGCATTTAGAGTTTGGAAGGAGAAAAAAAAATCTGTGAGTCTAGATGCTTACATTCAGAGGACTATTTTCTTCGTAATGAGTATATAATTTTTTTTCTTGCTTATTCCTATATTTTTAGTAATTAATACAAGAAAAAGTCATCATATTAACTCAAAAGCCAGAGAAAGAAAAAGAAAAAAAAAGACTCTCTGAATATTCAGAATTTTATTTCTTCCATTTTCTGAGCATAAATTTATAATCCTCTAATATAAACTGAAATTTTATAAGAATATGGAAAAAAACATTGCAGTTGTAGATATATTGTTTAGGTATTTGACAATTCTATTTTTTGGTATTGCAACATTTTAACAATCAGTAGATTTTTCCAGATTTGCAAAGATGAACTGTTTCAGAGTTTTGCCTTTCACATATATATATATTTCATGCCCCAAATTATGGAATTCTTAATTTAAATTTTTTTCCTAATTTGTCATGTTGAATAGAAGTCATCAGATAACTTCTGATAATGTCTTTTATTTGTTAGTTTTCTTTCTCTCTTATGGTGCTTGGGTTTTTTTTTAGTAACTGCTACTTTAGAGGGCAATCTTGAAGAATGAGTATAACCACAAATATAACAGATGTCTCATAAAATTAACTTCAATTGCTTCTATATGACCTCTGTTGAGGAAGTAAGACTCAAATTAAAGTCAGCAAGAGCAGCTGTAGATTCTGCTGTTAGATAACAGTGACCTGCATTCCCAAGGGTAGTGCCCATAAATAAGAGAATTGTGGTCCAGCAAACAATAAATGTGATTAATGCCAGAATAACTTAGCAAGCATAGCTTCAGCCACATAGTGATGTGACATCTTGGGTCAGAAAGAATACATTCAGTATCAACAATTAAAATTTATCCACTAGGTAAGCAAATCTCAGCTGTACTCAGGAGAGAACCATATACTGAGTTTAATGCCATAATGATTTTATCATCTTTGGGGTTGTATTTTTTCCTTCTCTTCCACTTCTTACATTCTGTCTTACTAAGTTTCTCTAAGTATCTTGTACTTTTATATTTAGGCAGCATATATTTATTTATACAGATTTATCAGTTTTTCTATCTTATGAATAATCTAAATGTGAAAAATATTGAAAAATGCTCTCTCGCCCTTTTATATCTTTTTAGAATTGAATCTAAGGGAATGAGAGATAGCTGAGAAGGAATACTATTGAAATAACTACACGGCACATTGATAAATGTAACTACGGCAAAATGGAATGGGCATCATCACAATGATCCAAGTATTTACTCAGCTTTTTGAGCAGGCTTTACAGACCTTAGAAAGGTTTTTGGTTTTGCCATTATATTTCTCAATATATGTTCATATTAGTTGAGGTGACTGAAGAGTAGAAATGCTCAGACATTTAAGGCCACAGTAATAATGAGAATAAAAGATTTTATAACTTACAGATTTATTTGGACTCATATATCAAGACTACTATCTTTTTTTTGATATTTCTCAGTCAGTTCAGTGCTCAGAATTTTGCAGGCATGCAAGGAAGACAGACACACATTATTCTAGTAATGTCTTTCTGACTGAATCCTGTCACATATTTTGCCCAAATACTTTGAAATGTACTTTCCAGTACATCACAGATAAAAGCTGGTTCATCCATATACTGATTTACATTTTCACTTTAAAAATTACTTTATATGTGGACAAGTTTCCAGAACTGATCAGGTAAAATTACAGATTCACCATTTTTTCCCAGATCTCTTGAAGTCCCACAATTACTGTTCTAAACTAGCACCAACCCCTGTCTCGTAAAATCTTCTGCTGGTTTCAGATACAATCAATTTCATATAATATGGAGCAGTCATCAAATCTTACTAGAAATTATATTTTTATTTAACAACAAAAATCACTTGTGCACATCCATTCTGCTTTAATTTAGTTTCTCATCACATTTTTACTGGTTGCTGGCAATTCTTAGGCTTTCTTAGCGTTAGAAAAGAACATGGACTTTTTCCTGGAAGAACTATGGTCAGTTTTGTTAAGGAATTGAGGCAGATGAAGTCTCCCAAGATAGACTTTTGACATAAGAAACTGTCATGTTTCCAACTGCTCCAATGACATTTTCAAGCACCATGGCTTCACTGTGTAGTTAGACTGAATGTGTTGCATATCTTTATGTCCTTCAGCAGTAAAAATTAGCATCCTGCCCAATATAATTAATAATTTCTGAAAAGAAGTTCCATTATTGCTCTAGAGATCAACAGAGAAAAGCATAACATCCACATCTTTCCTTATAATAAATGGTATAAAACCAACAAGTATAAGCTGTATACTAGATGCAACTTTCATTCATGAGCAATTTTAATTCATCAGGAAAATGATGAAAGGGGTTCTTGTAAAGCACAAGGAAGGAGTATAGGGTCTAGCCCTACAGTCTGATAAGTATAATACTGTCTCTATTAGTATCAATTGACATGGTTTTTATTAGCATATGCTAGAATTCTGGATTTGCCAAGCTCTGTCTAAACTTGTGTTGGCTTGTTTGAAGTTTGTTTTATCTTGCTTAGTCATAACAGTTGTCTAATAACCAGGTGGCTAAAACATAATTTGTCTAATTTGTCTAACTTTTGCTTAGCTTTCTATAATTGGATGTCCTAACACTTATTGTTAATAATTTTCATATAAAAGCAAAAAGCAAGTAGTTAGGCTGTGTAGAATGACCTATCTATAACCCTAGAATAATGATGCTGAATAAAGGAGTACAGGCATGGGATGACATCAGAGGTTTCAAGAATCTGAGTGTAGGATGGTATGGGAAGTCACAGGGCTGCCAACAACTCAACACTGCTCATAAACTAAGGAATTGGGTGAAAATTCATTTCAGGGATTATGAAAAGGGCAAATATAAAGGATCTAATATTTCTGCATGCACCAGGCTGCAGGTGATGAAGAAAGAGAAAGTGTAAAGAAATTTAAAAAAGACACAGAAATGACCCCAACAAAACTCAGCCAGAATATTAAGAAACATCCCCAATACCCAAAACAATCAACCCCAAAGACCCACAACATTGAAACTGTGCTTCTGTTGACAAAAATAATGTAGTAAATCCCCCCATCAACATCAAACACCTCTTGAGGAAGAGCTCGAGGATGGTGTCAAACTGATATTCCTTTTAGTGTAGCTAAACCTATCAGGTTTGGGATTAGGGAAATAATGAGAGAGTAGGCATAACATCAGATTGAAGACTTTTCTTGCATAACAATTTTATTTGCATTATTGCTAGCAATTTGGGTTTTTATTTGTGTCAAAGTAAGGTAATTGTGGACTGCCAGCACTGATTCATTTTATGTGGAGAACAGTACCAATAATTTGCTGCATTTCAACTGCACAGTTAATTTTTTTTTTTAAATTAGACTGACAATAAATTCCTGATCTCACATATAAGGTGCTATCATGATTTAGTCCCATCCGGGAACTAAGCCCCAGAGAGATGATTGCTCACTCTGCCTCAGTGGGATGGGGGTAGAATCAAAAGGGTAAAAGTGAGAAAACTTATGGTTTGAAAGAAAGAGAGTTTAATAGATATAACATGCCCAAACAAAGGAAAACAGGAAATTTATTCACTAATTCCCATGGACAGGCAAGTGTTCAGCCATTTTTAGGAAAGCAATGCTCTATCACACGTAGTAGTGACTTTGGAATACAAACATTTTTGCTCCCACCTTCCTTTCCTCCCATTTTTTCATGCTAAGCATGATGTCATATGGTCTGGAATATCCCTTTGGTCAGCTGTCTTTGTTGTGTCCCTTCCCAACTTCTTGTGCACCCCCAGCCTCCTCACTGGTCGAGTGGGGTGAGATGCAGAGAAGTCCTTAAGGCTGTGTAACTGCTGCTCAGCAATGAATGAAACATTCCTGTGCTATGAAAAATGTTTCACAATCACAAATCCAAAACATAGTCCCATACATGTTATTATGAAGAAAATTAACTCTTCCCCAGCCAAAAATAGCGCAAGTGTTGTCTTACTCTGCCCTATTACAAACTAGGTTTGGATAAAAAAATTGAAATCAATGGACTACAGAAATTTTAAGCCCTGTTGGTGTATGTATGGCAGTGAAACTGAGTATATATGGATATGTACAGTTTCTAATATGCTGTGTTACAAATAAAAGTATTTTACTACACATGTTCTGTTTTCTTTCAGAAAATATTTTGAGGTGAGCAAGAAGAAAAACATAATATCAATTCATTAATATCTCTGGTAAAATCACAAGTTAAATTTCAACCCAGCAGTAAAGTAGCCTAGAACAACATATTTAAAAATATGGGTAGGCTGTGAGTAGTTATTGTGCAGTGTTTATGTTTAAACAAACATATTTATTATAGCTGGCAGATTTAAGTAAGATTCACAACCTGAAATCCTTATTATGAGGAATTCAAGGCGGGTAAAATTAAATAACATTTTTATATTAAGCTATGTGTGCTCATCCATATATCTTAATTTCTGACAAAGATTTCAATATCCACCCACTAAACATTGCAGTTTTTAGGTCTAGACTACTCAAGATCTTGTTGATTTATATATACAAATGAATTTTGCATTAAACCGTTAGGACTTCCTCATGAAGGGAAGAGGAGGGGCAGAGACTTATGTCTTCTCTCTGGTGACCAGTGACAGGACTCGAGGAAATGGTCTGAAGTTGTGTCAGGGGATGTTTAGGCTGGATATTAGAAAAATGCTCTTCTGCCACAGGGCGGCTGGGTACTGGAACAGGCTCCCCAGGGAAGTGTTCACAGCACCAAGCCTGGCAGAGTTCAAGAAATATTTGGACAATGCTCTCAGGCACATGGTGTGACTCTTGAGGAAGGTGCTGTGCAGGGCCAGGAGCTGGATTTAATGATCCTTGCGGATCCCTTCCAACTCAACATATTCTGTGATTCTGTGATTTTCTAGCAATAGTTTGTGATTTTTGTAGGGTTGCAAAAGTCTATGGGTACAATTTTACTTTCTATAAATACGTAGATGTGTTGTAGTGTTCAAAATATTTCCATGGCAAACTGTAAATTCCTCTATCAGTTTGCAAGACTAACTCCTGAGAAATACAAAGTCTATAAGAGCATATATTAGACCTCATCTTACAGGAGATTTTTTCATATTTTTAAAGTCCATTTTTGTCTTTCCCAGTTCTAAAGATGAGTTTTTCTCTGCCTATTTATTTTTTTCCAATCTTAGTGATAAGTTTATTAAAACAAAAAGATACAATTTTTGTGTGTGTGTGTATAATTTTAGATATTCTGAGGATCAGGAAACAGAAAAAAAGTGATCTTTCTTTTCTGTGGTTTTTTTCATGTCTGTACTTCAAAGGTATAACTCAATAGCTATTGTTTGTCTACCTTTCATAATGGAAATTAAAATATGTTGTAAAATGGTGTGTTAAAGTACACGAACTAACCTTTTAATTTTTTTTTCCTATAACAAAAGACAATTAATCTTACTTGGAATTATATTAGTATGATTTTGTTGATTGGTGTGATATTAAAAACATATTATCAGGCGTTTCTAATATCACATGATCATGTGTTTTTAAGAATTGAAAAGAATTAATTGCCTGAATTTTAGAGCTTTTCCAGAGTCTCTGATGAGAAGATTTGTATATTCATTCATTAAAGGAACGTTAAAATTAGAAAGTGGTTAAAACAATGTAAGTTGCAAAGTATATGCATCTATTTTCATTACATATTTTTTATTAGTGTAAACAAAATCTAATATGTTCACAAAAAGATAATAGTTTCTTTTTTCTTGTTTCTTAATTTTCCTGAATTAATTGATGCTAAATTTGTTCCAGTGGCTTTGCCAGATATATTTCATAAAAGATTTCCCACGTATACATTTGTTTGGTTTGTAGAATTAAAAAATATATTTTTGGTTTGTGTTGATTTTTTTTTTTTTTTTTGTCCTGGTTATGACTTTATAGATGCTTTAGCAATGCCACAGAATAGTACCAGATAATGAAATGCCTGAGCTGCTGCTTTTGTAACTTCTGGGGAAACCTTTTCCTTTCCCCTTCCTCATAGATTCTGTGGGTTGATAGGAGTAGCCCATCCTAAACCCTTTTCTAAATACTGTCATTCAGCCATTTGGGGTTTGGGTCCTCAGTATTACTGGCACAGTTATGGAGACCTGGGTGGAAAACCCAAGTAAAGCCTTACTCAAAGTATCACATGAAAATAACTGCACAATAGTGTTTATACATTTTCTCCTCCATGTTTAAAGTCATTAAATTCTGTGAAGATATATTCACAACTCTAAATTGAATGCCTGCTGATTTCAGAAATTAAAGTGCACAGTATATTGTATCTTCAAAGGTATTTGATTGTTATGTATGCCTACTAAAACTGAACTTCAGCATTTTCAAAATAAATGTCAGAAAATGTAACATTTCAAAGTAAATTTCATCAACAAGCAGCTTCAGTCATAATTATACAACATAACCAGGTTGATATTTTTAACTTTTGTCTCTTCATTCTGAATGTCTGGGAAGTGGTGAGTTTATTTTTATAACATATTTTATTATTTTATTCATGTTTGGAGATAAGTTATAAAAATGTCTAATTACAATTATTACAATATTGTTTTTCAAAATCTGTGCAATACTATAATCATTTATAAGTTAAAAAAATATGGCTTACAGAAACCTAAAAAAGATAACAATATTTTGTGAGAATTCTGAAAGCAAACTGGGTGAAATAAACTTAGAAAACAGCAGAGTTCTGATACAGTTTTCCATATAATATGATAGAAAACTGGCTTAAAATTAAAAACTATTCTGTAAAATTACATGCATACTCTAACACAAGAAACTTATTAACATCATGCATCCATCTAACATCATCCACCATTGCAGAGCACATCTGAGTCCCTCAGTCAAGTTGATGGTACATTGGGAAAAATGTTGCTAAGAAAGGGTATAAAAACTCTGTTCAGGCACGGACTTCACCAGTTCACTGGGCAGTCTGTTTCATTATTTGACAGCTCTTTTGATGAAGATATTTTTTTTCTAATAGCTGGACTAACCCTCCCCACTGGTGCAACTTGACGTCTGTCATCCTGTCAGTGGTTGCCTGGGAAAAGAGACTGACCCCTCCTTTTCAGGTAGGTGTAGAGAGCAATAAAGTCACCCCTCAGCCTCCTTTTCTCCAGGCTAAACAGCCCCAGCCCCCACAAATGCTCCTCATAAGATCTGTGCTCCAGACTCTTCACCAGCTTCATTGCCCTTCTCTGGATATATCATTGAACAATGTATGTCCCAATGGCATGGGAAAAAAAATACAGACAAAGAAAACCGCATGATTATTTTTCAGTTCTGATTACTTGCAGTAGATGCTGCAGAAGAAGATACAAGGTAACATGCAGGAAGAAAATATGGCATAATACAACAGGAAAGGAAAAAAAAAGGGAACAAAAAAGCTAAATCTCTGGAAAGTTTGTTCCTAAATCCATAGGATTTGTAATTCATTCATTTTCAGAGACAGAGAATTTTATAGCCCTATTTTAAAAAAAAATTCTTTACAGCACTTCTACATATTCTCTGTATTTACATGTACCTTGTCTTTTCTTGGGCATTGAGATACCTTGCATTTAATTACACACGATCCATAATATTTGACGATGAATACAGGTGAACCAATTTTTTGTAAAATATCCTTAAATATTCTGAGAACAGTCAGATTTATCAGCAGAAATGCTAATGAAAAAGATAATGTTGAGAAAATGTTACGGAACTATACATCAGAAAGACATTTTGATTTTTTTAAAGTCAAATATCTGTAGTATCTTCATTGTATGTAATAGTGAAACAAAGTGCAATTAATAGTGGGATCAATCTTGCCTATATCTGTATAGAAGTTACACTGGTAATGCACACCAGCCACTCAATTACCTACAGAATCTCATGTAGAAAGTGATTCAACCTTTCTCACTTTGTCACTTACATTTAGAGTAAATGTTGTCTTCTGCAAGATGTCCCTTTCCATTGACTTTAGAGGACATCCAGATAAATAGCTTACATTATGTGCCTAAGTTTTAGACAGCATCTTGGTAGATGAATGTCACTTTACTCAGCTAATGAATATTAAACATTATCAATTACTATGTATTTATGAACTAATGCTTGATACTGACAGATGCTTTGAAACTTAAGCATGTTGACAGGAAAGTCTGTAAGGGTGTGAAGCTTCCAGTTCTTGCCAGAATGCTTGTTAAAGTTGTGGTACCATCAAATAAATTACCTTGCAAAAATAAGGGCAAATATATTGAACTGCATTTTGTTGCATAGCTCTGACTTCTATAAAATACTTTTTAAAATTTCAGGTATAAGACTTTTTTCATTTAAAATTCAGAGTAAATTTATATTCATACTTATCAAATAAATATCTGTTTAAAAAACTTCTAATAGATCTAAAGCTATTTTGCCATGACTTGAGAACATAGGTGTATATAAAACCAGTCTTCCTGTGCATTATTGTTATTAAATTGTTGTTACTGTTACCATAATTTAGATTTATGTGGCAATAAAAAAAATCATTACATAAAAGGTGGCTTTTCTAAAGCCAATTAAATTTTCAACCATAATGATGACGACATAGTAGCACTAAGTTCTGACATAGAAGTAACATATTAATAAATCAAATAATGGGAAAAATGTGCCCTTCAGAGAGAAGTGTAACTTCCAATTTTTCCAAAACCAGTAGTTCAGCATTGTACCCTAAAAGACTGCTTGGCAGATATAGTTATATATTGTGTTAATAAAGTGTGAATAGAATCAGAATTTTAAAAATAGCTGGGGGCTTGATCTCCCCCAGTTTTGGAGTTCAGTTTCTGTTTAGAAAATTGTACATGTAAAATTGAGATTTGAAAATCTCCTGTTCACACCTCTAATTCCCTATGTACCTAAATCTTTACTGGCAACATCTCCTAATTGTTTTCAGACAAGTCTAGAACTCACTAAATAACAGTAACAAAGGTTAAATCTAAAGGAGCTTTTAATACACTGAACACTGTGGGATTTAGGCTTTTTATCTCTTGTCCCTTTTTTATATGCATTCACCCTATACAGTCATAAGAATAATTCAGTAAATTGGCAGAGAATCTCACAAAGCCACTGAGGTAAGTTACAATTTGACCAAGAAATACAGAGGAAAGTGCCTGTGTTGAGGTATTCAGTGATTTTTTGGGAGAAACCTAACTGGAATCCAATCAAGAAAATTACATGATTAATCTGAAACAATGGAGCCCAGGTTCTGATTATCTTTCAAAATTTGTAATGAAAGGAAATAGCTAAGATGACACTGGTTTCCCACAGCACTTCATCTCACCCAGTCAACAATAAAATAGGAAATGTGAGCACAGTGAAAGATTAAAATTTACTGAAATTAACGTTTTTATCTCTTTATAGAATTTCTTAGCCATAAGGTTATTGTTAGAAGGTCTGCTTGGGAATGGAGGAGTCTCTGCCAAAGTTGTTTGCTCAAACAGTGGAAAAGGCAGTTGTTTATGTTTTAGTTCTCATGCTGCCCTGCTAGGGAAGAAGCCTAGGGAAGGTGGGAAGCTACTGTTGTATCAAAATATATTATATAAGGTAATTTACTTTTTCCTGTCTTAAAATAATAGTATCTAAACAGCAATAGAATCAAACACAGTATATTTCCTCCTTTTTAATTTGAATGTGGACCCCGCAAATGATAAAGCCCTCATGTTCTCCCAAGACCCAAAATAGCAATTTTTCTTTTTCTTTTTCTTTTTTTTTTTTACATTTGTAACTGGATGATCAAATAATTCAGAGTATTCTAAAGACTCAGTCAAACAATTGGCTCTGAACTCATCTCCGAAGCAATATTTTAGCAAATGCAATTTGCTCTCAATTATCTCATTCCATTTCCTTGTATTGGTGTTTGGAGACAAAATCTTATTTCCCTTTTATTTATGTGTTTATTTTCTTTTCCTCTCCTACTATTTCAGTACAAACAGGTTGAACTAGTATGCAGGAAACCAGTCAAGTCTTCACTGACAGTGAAATATTATTTGACATACAAAATAACCACAACTTAGAAGATTATATATTCATTGCATTCTGTCATCTGATGATTCTTGTACTGGCAGGAAGAAATGAACCTCAGTTATGGAGATCTAGGAATAGGAATTTTGCTTTTCAGTAAAAGTTAAATAACTGTTGCCAGAATTGTCCCCTTGACACCTTATAAAGCACTAGGTAACACAGTAGCCAGTGTAATATAAATTGTAGCTTGTTTAAAGGTTCAAATAGGTAAAATGGAAGGTGTGAAAAACCTAAATAAAAACTGGCAGCCTTCTTCCTTTAAAAGAGAAAAGACTGCGTTTACTCCCAAGCCACTTGTTACAGCTAGCCTGCAGTCTGACACGATTTTATAGTGGAACTTTTGAAAACACACCAACATAGATTTTCACTGAAGCATTGTGTAGCATCACTTTTGAGATACGAACAGTTCATCAAATACAGTTCAATTTGAAGTGAGAAGACACTAAAAATAAGAAAGTAATGAAAAAAGTTATTTTATTCTCATGTAAAGATGTATTCCAGAAACCTAGGAAATAAAAGATATAGTTTTTCAATTTTACAAATATTGATTGCTATGTTTACTTCCTAACATGAATATCTGTATCCATGGCTTGGCCAAACTTCCTTATGGGACACTGAAAACATATTATTTTAATCCAGTCATCTCAGTCATTATTAAGCCAATTAATGCTGTCCATCAAACATATTTGCTCACTAGCATTGCAACAGGTCCAATAATTTTTAATTATCAAATTTACCTATTTTTTCCAGAATTTTAATACAACACATAGTAAGCACTCATACATAGTCAGAATAATTCATAAGGTTGTATATAAAAAACCACTAAATGGTCTTACATATCCATAGCTCATCCTTTGAAGGATGTAACTTGCATAACAAATCAAAAATACTAAAATTAAATTAAGGAAATTTTGTGATTAAACTGAAAGACAGCAAAATATGATACATTGTTCTTTAAGAAAGACACAGTTTTAAGAAATGCTGGAATCTACTTGAAAGTTTGAAGTCCTGAGCAAATGATAATAGTACAGCATTAGTTGTGATGTATTTGGCTGTATGCCATATCTATCAAAATCACCATAATACTCTGAGTTTTACTGAATTCAGATGAGAAATTTTCTAAAATTTTCTCATCTGTGATATATCTTTAACAGTCTACCAAGGCAAAGTTATTGAATTTTATTTTGTTTTTTAATTTCATTGAATGGTGTAAAAATAATAGGAAGCTGTATTTTAAGGTGTATACCTTTACCCTTAAAACTCATGATTCAATTCTGACTCTTTCTAGGTTGTAGATGCAGTTCCTAAATGATTATGGGGTTACAAAGAAGATGAAAATCCCTATCATTGGGAAAGAAGGAAAAAAAAATTAGCTGTATAAAAGACTCAGACTTTTTTTCATCATTCTCCCAAAACTTGTTTGTTACCTGCCTGCCTCCAGCTTATCCCTTCCTGAACCTCTCTTGGCAATTCTGCTTTCTTTTCCATTCTACAGTCTGACTATAAAGATGTTGTGACCTAAATGTGAATGATGTATAATTCTTTATAGAAGTTAGCCAGTCACTGAGAACATTTATACACAAAACCAAATAGCCTGCCCACACAAGAGAACAGATGCAGAAATATGCAGCTAAGCCAATAAAAGTTTATGTCCTGTTGTCTTCTGTGTTGCCAAAAATAGTTTTGAGTTACAAAGTAACTCACACCATTACACTGCATATGGAATTATAAGAAATTCATCACCAGCAATAAAAGGGGAGCATTCAATACTCCATTCAACTTCTACTTGAGTAGAGAGCAAATTTTTTCTCCACTTGCTTGTTTTACATAAACGGTGAGGTGATAAGGTAACTATGACAATCTAAAATAACTGTGAAACTGTTACTGAAGAACTGCTATAACTCTTTAGTGAGATAGTAATCCTAACTCAAGAAGTGAATTTCTCCTAAATTGTGGAATATGTTACAAATATTTTTCAAAAAGAATAACAAATGAAGGGGAGATTCAGTCTCCTAAATGTAGGTGTTTAGCACAAGCTGAGTTGCCCTACAGTATCCTCTTTGGCCTCCAGTTTCTTGCTCATGTACTTGCCCCAGAAGCACATATATTTCATGTGCCAGGGTGACTGGCTGTCCCAGATTTGATGACATGTTCTAAAAGCTACTAGATAAGTATCAGCTTGAAGCTGAAAGATAGTAAGTTTAGAATATATATTAGGAAGAAATTTGATACTATAGGATGGTGAAAGACTGGAACAAATTACCTGGAGAACTCGTGGACTCCCCATTGCTGGAAGTATTCAAGACTAGGCTGGATGGGGTTCTGACTAGTCTGATCTAGTGCAAAGTGTCCCTACTCATGGAAGGAGAGTTGAACTAGGTGATCTTTAGGGTTCCTTTTAACCCAAATCATTCTGTCATTCTGTAATCATGCCTTCATTTGCATACTCGCAATAGAATCCCTACCAAATAACCCATTTGATATTTGTTATAAAAAGGTTTACAAAAAACATGAAGACCCCAGTAAACATTCTGTGTACCTCCTGTTTATTCCTCAGAGTAGAATTTCATACACAAAGCTGCATGTAGAACTGTAATGTCAGAAAAGTTGTAAAACTCTTTTTTTGTCTCCTTGCCATGCAAATATATATGATAAAACCCATATGATCAACTAAACTGAGACAAGACTTCTTCAGACAAAAATCACACATTCTTCTTTGAACATTAACTTTTGTAGGTAGATTGGTATTTCAAAATATGGTTTGTTTTCAATATTTATAAAGCACTTGAAAATACACAAGGTTATATATAAATGACAGAGACGAAAGACATAATTTTAGCTAGGTAGAAGCTTGTCAATCTATCTAGCTCCTATCTATATATAAAATCACATTGACACTTGATAATTGAATTCTTCATAGCTAAAATTATTGACAACTTATTTCTCCTATTACTTATGTTAACGTCATCTGTCTTGCAGAGTTTTTTATTACTGATAGTATAAATTATATTTTGGGATTTGAGGGATGTTTTTCCTGTGTATTAAAGATGAGTGTAGTTTTAAGTGATTATTGCTATCTTTTTGTTTTTGAAGGTATGTAAAAAAATTTTAAACAAAAATAGCAATAAAATGACTTCCATGATGTTGCACAAATATCTAGCTAACACACATTTCAGATGGCCACAAGAATTTATTTATTAATGAACATTTGCAAACTAGGAATTTTGAGTTTTGAAAACAGAAATTCTCTGTCACCTTTCGAAATGAATTCAGTAAATGAAACAGTTATACACAAGACTCCTGGGTATGCCACTAAAAAAGAAAAAAGTGAGACTTTTAATGGCAGAGGTAGTGCAATGGGCAATTAAATAAGATAATAAAGATACCAAGTTTCTTGAAAAATACTGGCTGGGGGTGTGTTGGAGTGTTTAACACTAGACTGAACAAGGGGACACTTCATCCACTATATATTACACTTGATAAATATTCATAACATATTTAGTATTGTTTCCCACTAAATATTGCACAGAATGTTTGAAAGCAAGTGCCAATGATGCTGTTTGTTTTACTTATGGAAAGAAAACCTTTCTTTTCAGATGAATAAATAAAACCACAACAACCTTAAAAAAAAAAAAAAAAAAGAAACAAAACCTGCTCACACATTGAAGACTGCCCTTCCTTCATAAATCTACCATTATAATCTTTCATTTTTTAAAATTTATTTGTTGTTGTTGGGGTTTGTTTGTTTTTTAATTTAGAGTAAAATCCATGAGTGCCTGCTGTTATAGCTCATGAAGGACAGACATGATATACTTGTAGAACCATCTGTTGCTTAATAAAACACCATAGCAGTGTCAAGAAGTAATTCTGGCTAACAATATATTCCTTTAGAAACGTACAACAAAAAAAATTGCTACTGTAGAAACTAAAGACAATAATTCTTAAATCTTTGTAAAAGATTGCTTGCGTGTCAGAATTAAAAATCAGAAAAAAGCAACTTGTGGAATGACAGTATGACTCCCATCTCCTTAGCAAAAATAATATTTTTTCTTCTAAATTTGACTTATAAATTATAGAGATGATAAAGTAATATTAAGACAGTATGTAATGCTATTTTTCAGATGACTATCTATGACATTTTCAGCTTCATATGTTCATTATGTGAACTAATTGTTTCTTTGTAGTTCCTAGCACCTTCATTATTTCAAAAGTTTACAGTAAACAGACAAACAAATAAAAGATCTTAGGAAAAACTACTGATATATAATAAGTGTATTTTGTTATCTAACTCCACGACAATATATTCTGTGAAATAGAACTTCAGTGTTTATGACACAAATAATGTGTAAATAAGATTTATACATGAAGCTTTTAAGAAATATATACATTTGATGTATAACAGAAGGAAAATCATAGAATGTTAAGCACTGGAAGGCAACTTAAAGATCATTTAGCCCCAGCTATCCCCCACCCTGCCATGGGCAGGGACACCTCCCTAGAACAGGTTGCTCAAAGTCTTATCCAAAACACTACCAGGGTCAGGGTATCCATGATGACCTGGACAATCTATTTCAGTATCTCACCACCCTCAAAGTAAAGAATTTATTCTGTATATCTAACCTAAATTTCCCCTCATTCTGTTTGTAGACGTTACTTAGTCTTAGCCCTATCACTACAATTCCTGATAAAGAGTCCCTCTTTTTCTTCTCTGTAGGCTCCTTTCAGATCCTGGAAGGTTTTTATGAGGTGTCCAAGCAACCTTCTCTTCTCCGGGCTGAACAGACACAACTTTCTCACTGTCTTCACAGGGGATGTCCAGTCCTCTAATCAGCTTCTGGTCTTCCTCTGGACTTGCTCCAACAGCTCCATGTCCTTCTTATGTTGGGAGCATCAGAACTGTACACAGTATCCCAGGTGGGGTCTCACCAAAGCAGAGTAGAAAGGGAAAATCACCTCCTTCCGCCTGCTGGCCACTCTCCTTTTGATGCAGCCAGGGATTCAGTTGGCTCCATGGGTTGTGAGTTCAGACTCCCAGCTCACATTGAGTTTTGCATCAACCATCACCCCCGAGTCCTTCTCCACAGGGCTGCTCTCAGTCAATTATCTGCCCAACCTGTAGGTGTGTTTGGGATTGCCATGATCCAGTGTGGGACTGTTGAGGAATAATTTGGTGCAGGTAGTTCAGGGTGCAGCTGTAGTGCAAGTGTCAGGTTAAGCTCTGGGGACAGGACACCGGGCCTGAGGAAAGAGGCCTTGAACTGCTGATTATTTGCATAACAAAGGACACAGGAAACTGTGGCCCAGTCAGGTGACCAGATACTCAGTGATGTGTCAGGAGCCGACAATCCCCAGACTTTCCTGTGCTTAGACTGTAAGTGTATAAAAGCCCAGGGATTCCTTTGTTTGGAGTCTGTTCCTGGAGGCACTCAGCTCAAGTCGATATTTTGTCATTTTATCATTTAGTTATGGCACCAGGAGTAAATTATTTTAAGCATAGGGACATCTGAGACTCTGCAATGAGAAACCTAAGGTCAAGCTGGTAAGGAAACCTGGTCTGATCATGTGGTGAGTGTGGGGTGTGTTACTGCACAGGGGCTTCAGTCCCAGCTCAGGTGGGGTGCTAGAATGACTGCCAGAGAGGCTCCTGGATGGTCATAGAGGGAAGTTTACTTAACAAGGACCTTGCATTTCACTTTATTGAACTTCATGAGGTTTGCATCAGTCCACCTCTCAAGCATGTCCAGGTTCCTCTGGATGGCATCCCTCCCCTCCTGTGTCTCGACTGCACCACACAGCTTGGCGTCATCAGCGAACTTGCTGGGAGTGCACTTGATCACACTGTTCATGTTATCGACAAATATGCTGAACCTTAGTGCCAGCCCCAGTACCAACCCCAGGGGACACTACTCACCACTGAACAATGATCTATCTATTCTGATTCCTGAACTATCTGGCAGGTAACAGAAAGGAGATATTCATATGCATATGCATTTCAGCAATCCAGTTGTGGTATTGTGGGACTGTTGAATCTCTGCATCTTGGAAGTTCAGTCATGCTGTGGACATCTGCATGCATAGTAGGAGGTATCCAAAACTATTTGGAACTAAGATAAATAGTTTCACAGACTGGAATGTTTTAGCGAGACACCACTGTGAATTTGGCTCAGTTGTGCTTAGGAAATCATTGGTGATTTGTGAGAAAGCTAAGGCCACATCAAAATCTTAAACACATTTTTGAGATGGCAATAGTTGGCAGGTCAAGAATTCAGGAGAGAAAATGTGGAGAAGAAAACTTATAAATACCTTAGAAATAAGTAGAGAATCAGAAAATGGTATCTCAACAACACGAAGATCAGACTGTAAAATGCCCAACAAGTCAGAGACAGGTTGGTTTAAAGGAGAAATAATGTTGTGTATGCATAATTACATAAATATATAATGAGAAGCAAATGACAAATAAAATTACAATTACTACTGTAAATTTCCTAGGAGGGGTGAAATATTTTCAGTGTTTGTTTATTTCTGTGAATGCATTGGAACAATCATATCATACACTGTAAAAAACACAGCAGCTTGACCTAGCTCTCTCTGAAGTAATTTACCTAAATGTGGATTGAATTAGAACTGGACTAATCAGTCAATGAACACAAAGTAGGTAATTTCTACGTAGATAACCATTGAAGAGGCTCTTTAAATAAGAAAATTCACATGAGCATGGAATACGTGGGATTTTTTTCCATTTGCATGTTCAAAATGCCTAAAATACATATTGTATCTAAACAAGAGTCTATAAAATAAAAGGTTTGTGAAGTTATTATGAAAAAAACAAACTCCCTGTTTGTTAAATATTGTAAAGCAACTATTTTTTCCCTTAACAGCTGCTATCACATAAAGCTAAATATTGCTATTGAAAACACATTAAAATAATTATTGTCATCTTCTGCCTGATGAGAAAATTAATTTGTGTATTTTTATCCAAAACTGTTTATTTTCTTGGTAAAAAAAATACTCTCTCTGTTTTCAGCATGGATTAATTTTCAAGAATTCAAACAAGCATAATGGAGAGCAGCAGACAGACTTTGTGCTTCTGTGTTTCAGAGATGACTGAAATTCTGTTCATATCACAAGTGAACACATAAAGTACTCAAATTTTAAAATTTTTAATTTGTACACTGAGAACTTATTGTTTAAGAGATATCAGAACTTGTATAGCTATAAAACCATTCATAGAGTCTTTTTAACTAAGACCTACTAAACTAATTAGCTCCTGATACTAGTATATTGAAAATATATATATTTAGAATAACTTTAAAAATACAGCATGTGTATGAGGGGAGAAAAAAATTAAAATTTTCATATTGAACAAGACAAAAATACAAAAAAATTTTGCAGCCATTTGCAACTTTATTTCTCTCTCCAGAACCTCTTGATTCCTTTCCTGGTTTCCCATCATAGAAATGCTGCAATGATGGGAGCTTTCATATGCCTCCAAAAGGCATTCTTTACTTTTCACGTAGGACACTTTTGAGAGATGTTGGTTCTGAACACTCTAAAACTAAAAGAAGAATTTATTCCTCATCTTCTGGTTTTGGTAAGTTCCGTAAATATTTCATAGAAAGGGTGACTGTTTGTTTTTTGGTTTTTTTCTTTGTTCAAAGAAATAAGGAAATATCACTGATTACTTTTTAAAGAGGCAGTCTAGTACCATTAATATGTGTCAGACATGTTTTGAATGCATTCTGAATGTAACATGTCCAAAAACAAAGCAGAAGAATGTTAATTGTTTTGTTTAACTTGAGACAGTGCTGAATTTTGGTTAAACTCTTAGAAGATTGACATTTACAAATTCAAAAATCTCAGAAAATGAAGAAGCTCCTGAAAGTACACAACTTAAACATCTCCACTGTTATGCAGAAACAAAGCTTTACAGGATCTTTTGCTCTACCGGATTTTTTTGTTTTAATTAGATGCCATAATTCTGCTTGTACTAAGTATTATTGCTTTATTTTGTTTCCATATACAGGGTTTAAATTTGTCATAATATATCACAGTGTGTTCTCATAATGAAAAAAATGGAGATATACATATATATATATAAACAATATTGTATGTTTAATAGAAATGCTTTTGTGTTTTGTAAAAGGTTTCAATCTCCCTGTAATATAGCTCTTCAAATTCATGCTGGCAAAATTCCAAAATCTGCTCATTTATTTGATTATAAAGCAGTCATTCTGAAAATAAAAAACAGTCCTCCAAGACTGTTGAGATCTGATATTGGAAATTCTTTAATTGCAGGCAAAAAGAGTTGTTTATAGAGCTGTAATAATTTTGTAAATACAATATTTATGTAAGAATAATGAAAATAAAGAAGTGCAGGTATCAATAAGTTTTCCATAATTATCACTAGGAAGATAGTTTAGAGAAACTCAATGAGTAAAACAGATAATCTGTTAGCACATTAGGCACTCAAGTTTCAACTTTTAATACATTTAAATGGATTGGGTTTTTTCTTACAAACTATGTATATATTGTATCTCCATATAAATCACAACTGAATCTAGCTATATGTTGCTAACACACATTAGCAAATATATGTTGCAATGAGAAAGGCAAAGTTTCACACCACTTAGTTTCTCTTCAGGCTTCTGAAAGGCACTTTGAACTAAATGAAGCTCAGTCAATGTGTTTCACATGATTAAAAGGATGAGCACAGTCATTAACAAAACTGACTAATGGACTAGAGGGTTCTAAAACTCCCAAATGTCATAATGATTAAATGAAGGCATTTTCTTATTAATTTTCTTGCATAGATCTTAGCTAGAGAACCAGGAATCTGTTATTACTTTGGAACTTCCCAGGCTGTGTAGGTGTCATGGGTTCAGAGTGATGTTGCTTGTCTTATGACTATCACTCTTTTCTTTGGCATTCTAGCTACAAGGGGTAACATCTGTTTCATATTTCACAAGTTAAAATATAAACTCGAAGAATAAACAAGACAGCAAAGATGCATACATAATCTACCTAGATACAATCTTTGTGTTTGACCAATTAATGGATATTGCCATTTATCTAGAACATAAATTGCCAGTTACTTAAGGTTCTGTAGAATGTAAGTTCAGTTTCTTATGCAGACTCTGTTTCTAAAGTTAACTCATGTTGTTGGGTTAAATATTAGATTTTAAAATAATAGGTAAGCATCAAATACTTAATTAAATAAAGATATATACCTCCATTCTAGAAGAAATATCTGTTCTGATGCCAGATTTTGATTCTACTTATACGAGAGGGTATGATTTATCAAACAGGAACTACATTAAATAAGGGAAATGTCTACTTAAACATTATGAGTTTATTAACTCTGAAGTGAAAATTTATATTTTTAGTAGCAAAGACTGCAAAGTGTTTTTCCATATATTTAATCCATCTTGCTACTATATAAATTCAGAAATCAATTATCATAAATTTATGGATCATAACCTTAAAAGTTTTTGGACTTATTCACCTTGTGGTTATGATTGTATCCTCACCAATTAAGAGTTAAATATTCTCCTGTAATTTATTCATAATCTGCATTTTTACCTAGTGCATTTTAAAATAGAAATAAAATAGCTGTTTCCTTGCCTTCATTGGTAAAATAATAAAAATCTCCTAACAGAAGAGTTCTAGCATACCACGTTTGTAATAGTTTGCAGCAGAAATAGTGTCCAGCAGGACCAGGGTAGTGATCATCAGCACTGGTGAGGCTGCAACTCAAATCCTGCAACTCGGTTCTGGGCCCCTCACTACAAGAAGGACATTGAGGTTCTGGAGCATGTCCAGAGAAGGGCCATGGAGTTGGTGAAGGGTCTGGAGCACAAGTCTTATGAGGAGCAGCTGAGGCAACTGGAGTAGTTTAGCCTGGAGGAAAGGACGCTCACAGCAGCGTATGCTTGTGTGTGTGTGTATGTGTGTGTGTGTGTGTGTGTGTGTGTGTGTGCACAACACAATGACACCACATTATCACTCTCTACAAATACTAGAAAGGAAGTCTTAGTGAGGTGGTGGTTGGTCTGTTCTCCCAGCTAGCGACAGGACCAGAGGTTTGAATTGGATATTAGGAGAAAATTTTCACTGAAAGTGTGGTGAGGTATTGGAGCAGGCTGCTAGGGGAAGCGATGACATCACCATCCCAGGAAGCATTCAAAAGGTGCCTGGATGTGGCACTTGGGGACATAGTTTACTGGTGAATATGATGATGATGATGGGTTAACAGTTGCAATCAATAATCATAGAAATCCTTTCCAACCTTAATTATTCTATGATATTATGAATAACGTGTCCTTCCACTGATTCCATTATCCAAAGAACTTGGCAATTACAGGACAAGAAATCTACAAATGAAAAAAACATTTTATTGGGCTGTTTTGTCACTCAGTCTTGGGAGATAGGTGTTCTAGCCTTTATCATCTCTGTATTGACTTTATTTCAAATGATTCCACTCCTGTGGATTGGGAGAATATCTAAATCCATGACCTAGATGACATATGAATATGTTTTCAGAAATCTAGTTACATGGTGATTCAGTGTCACTGTTAGCAGAATAACCTGTAAATGGGATACCAATCTAGAAGTTCGCTAGTGGCAAATACAAATATCCAATGATTTTGGTAATTTGGACTGGAATCAACATCCAAAAAAAAGTGCTCATCAATTATAGCAATATCATAAAGTATTAGTTGATTTTCTTCTAAATGAAATAAAAACCTCAATGTAAACTTTTGTAGGTGAGAAATTACTTGCTTCTTACCAATAAATTACTTTCATTATTCATTAAAATTCACTGTAATTATACAACCAACTAAAAATTAAAAGCAAAAGAAGAAAGAAAAATATCCCTAAAATACATTAAAATTTAAAAGTAAAATACCCAAATAAAAATTAAAAAAACAAACAAACAAGTACGCAAAACCTTTTCATATATTGTCTAACTTGGGATGTGGAAGGAGACAGCAGCAACTAAGATTCAATTATCATTATTTTTATCCCCCTAATAAAAATTAACAAAATTCCTGAAACACCAACACAGGTAGTTTGTACATCTCCAGAAATAGACAAGAAGTAACAACATCAAAAATTTCACTAACTCAATCACAAAATAAACAGGTATGATCAGCAAAATAAGCATTCCTCTGTCTAGCATACCTGAGAGACATTATTAAATCATATTGATAAACCATGTTTAATAAGCTATTTGAGAACACTAAACTAGTGAATGGAAGTGGTGCTTCTAATTTATAAATGATTTGAGCAATTCCATGAAAATCCAGAAAATTAAGTCAAATATCTCACTTCTTCTGCAGTGACTTAGTATACAATTTCTAAATTTCAGCAAGATGTAGCAGTCCCATGGCTTTTGACTAATCTGGGACAGACATTTCTCCCAAGGATTTCCATTTTGTGTGCAGTAATTAAATATACATAGATCCAGAGTAAGATCCCAGCTGGAGAGAAGAAATATCCCAATGAATATACATTTATTTTATTCAAAATGGAACAGAATCCTCAGACATTTCAGAAAACAATATATTTTTATACTGTGCTATTCCCAGTGTTTCTTCAATCATTCTTAGGTTCTCTGCTTGCAAGGTTGTTGGAGGTATGATATAAGGATGTGATCATATTTTTAGTATAGTTGTTTTGGTTTTTTTAGGGGAAAAAATAACCTTTTTCATACCTATTTCCAGAATATGAATCAAAGAAGCTATTGGAAAAATATGAAAAATCACATAGACTGCTAAAGCAGAACTTAATGTCTATGTTCAGAAGAGCTGTCTAAGAATTAATGTCCCTACAAAGCCTATACAAAAAAAAGCCTGTAGTCCCACAGGTAAACATGTCCAGAAGCATAGGTGTTATTCATGTAAACAACTACAGCTGATGAGAGAGCCAGTTTTTGAGTTCTACCCAGTTTTTGAGTTCTACAAAGTAGATGTCAACATTCAAATTAGATATGTTCTCAAATCGTGCATTGAAAATCCTTATTTATTTGTCTTGACTAGTTTAAGTGAGATGTCTAAAACCTACATGTAAGGTGGTAACCAATTTGGATTTTATGTTGAGGGTCCCTATTTCTCTATCTTTTGAAAGATTCAATTTGCTAGACATCTTAAAAGAACACCTCACACTGAGAGCATTTGTCAAAACAAAATTAGAGAAGATGGTGTTTCTGTGATGACCCACCTCTCTACCACTTCTAACATAATTGTCTAGTAATTTGAGCTTTCTGTCAGGAATTGATCTAGAGAAAATCAAGCAAAATGAAACATGACTTGACAGCCTATTGCTTCAGTCACTCTACTGATTGTAGAATCTCTATCCTTTCACTGTGTTCTATTCTAGAAAGGGGGTGAGGGTTATTTTATTTTTAATCTGAAATCTCTCAGAAGGCAGCAAGTGTTTCCTCTTTCCTTAGTTTTTGTGAGTGAATATGAATAAAAATCATGGGTTTTATCAGTTTCTTGCCACCCACACATGGAAGCTTTCTGACATGCTGACTTTCAGAGTTGGCTTTCTGCGTGGTCAAATTCCTCTCCACTCTGCCCACATTCTAACTCTGTACTCCACTTTCTTTTGCAGACTGCTACCCAAAGAAATGGGTTGGCTTTGCTGTAGTACACTGAATCACTCGTTGGGCATTTCACAGTTGTGAGTTCCCAGAGCTGGGAATCTAAGACTTCAAAAGTGTACAACGCTGAATATTCAGCCAAATGTGGGTACTGCTTTTGGCTGGGGTAGGGTTAACTTTCTTCACAGTGGCTGTTATGAGGCTGAGTTTTGGATTTGTGCTGAACACATTGATGATAATATAGAGAAGTTTTTGTCATTGCTGAGCAGGGCTTGCACAGAGACGAGGCCTTTTCTGCTTCATGTACTGTTGTGCTGGCAAGGAAGTTGGAAGTGCGTGGGAGGTTGGAAGGGACAGGACAGGTGACCCAAAGTGGCCAAAGGGATATTCCAGACCATATGGCATCATGCTCAGTATATAAAGTGACAGAAAGAAGGAGGGAGTGTGGAACATCTGGGGTCGTGGCATCAAGTCACATGTAATGGGGCCCTGCTCTCCTGGAGATGGCTGAACACCTGTCTGCTCATGGGAAGAAGTTAATTAATTCCTTGCTTTGCTGTCTTTGTGTGCCCAGCTTTTGCTTTCCCTATTAAACTGTATGTATCTCAACCCGTGAGCTTTCCACCTTTTACCCTTCTCATTCTCTCCCTAGCTCCCCTGGTGTGGGGAATGGGTGAGTGGTTGTGTGGGGCTTGATGGTCGGACATGTTTAAACCATAACATGAAGTGAAGGAGGTGAAAGAGGATTATTAAAATATCTAAAAAACAAAACCAAAATATTTTGGCTCTAAGTTTTGAAAAGAGCAGATATGAAAACTTTGACAGCATTATCAGTAATGACCTCAGACAGTCAATACTATTATATTCAGATTCCAGCTATAGTGAACACTTCCTGGGTTCATCACTCATTCCATGCATATGAAGGTCATAATAATTTGATTATAAAAAGTACAATTTGATGAGCACTGTGCAGCTTTTGTGACATGAGGTTTTAAGTCAAAACAGGGACATAGCAGCAAAGAGATACATTCTCTAAACCATGGCAATGGAGTGATATATTCATAAATTAGCACCCTCTTTTTAAATAATAAAAAAATACTCAGCACTTGATAAACATACTTAAACACCTAACAAACCTATTAATTCATTGTAGAAGTAGAGCTTATAATTGCAAATGAATTAAATCATTAAAATAATGTCGAGGATATTCTAAAGTTACAGTCAGTAAATCAAGACCATTTTAAAGGGAAAGGAATTGACATATCATAGTCTATCATTAACTTGTTTCCTGACTTCACTGTAAGGTCACAAAAAAAACTGTTGCAGGAACATTTCTATTGATGTAAAAAAATGGCAATGAGGGCTGAGAAAAAATAAGATTGTCTCCAATGTACTGTGCTGGCAAGTTTTATTTGTTGACAGTATATTACATATGAAGCATATCCCAAATTTAATTTATTTTGAAAGAGGAGGAGAGGAGCTAAAAAAATAGAAACTTTATTCATGAGATTATACATACAGAAGTGGTATTTCACAGTAGTTCTATTTATATAGTGCAGGTTGATATTACATATTTGTTATGTAAAGTGCCTAAACTGATCCAAGAGCAGACACAATATTTCAGGGCTCTCACAACAACCAAGTACTCACCAAAATACCAATCTATCTGTAACATAGACATATGAATTTCTGTAGTATTTATTTTCTCTCTAGTGTTGCAGTATTGCTCAGCAATTAGTTTTTAGCTTAGAAATAAGCTAATTATGAGCCATAGCTCTCATTATTGTTTGTAAGCAAAACAGAGAAGAGAAAAGAGACAGATGGAATAAAAGGAAGGAGGGAGGGAGATTGGGGAAAGGCGCGGAAGGGAAGGCGCGGGAAGGGAAGGTGCGGGAAG